>PISX010012686.1:6612-59865 GCA_004024625.1 Mellivora capensis
TTTTTTTTTTTTTTTTTTTTTTTTTTTTTTTTTTTTTTTTTTTTTTTTTTTTTTTTTTTTTTTTTTTTTTTTTTTTTTTTTTTTTTTTTTTTTTTTTTGCTTGTTTGCTTAATTTTCTGGATATGTGTCACTGAATCTTCAAATTTTGTTTTGGTTTCTTTCTTTCTTTCTTTCAGTTTTGAGATAGAATTCATATACCATATGATTCACCTATTTAGAACCCACAGTTCAGTGATTTTAGTATATTCACAAATATGCGAATCACAGGTATGTGACCATAATCAGTTTGAGAACATTTTTAACAACAAATAAAGAAACTTTGTCTGTTTTAACCACCATCTATCCCCCCTGAATTCTTCACCCCCACCTTCCTGCCATCCCCAGCTATAAGCAACTCTACTTTCTTTTTGGATTTGCCTCTTCTGGACACTACATGTAATGAAGCCATATAATGTGTGATCTTTTGTGACTAGCTTCTTTGACTTAGCATGTTCTCAAGGTATATCTATATTGTGGCATGAATCCACATTTCATTTTTTATGGCTGGATAATATTCTACTGTATGAATATGCCACATTTCTTTTATCCATTCATCAACTGATGGACATTTGGGTTCCCACCTGTTGGCTATTGTGAATAATGCTCTGATGAGCACTTTTGTATAAGTTTTTGTGTGGAAATATGTTTTCAATTCTCTTGGGTATACACATAGGAGTAGAATTGCTGCATCATCTGGTAACCTTTTGAGAAACTGCCTCTCTGTCTTCCAAAGTGGATGCATCATTTTATATTCCCACCAGCAGTGTAGGAAGGTTCTGATTTCTCCACATCTTTGTCAACACTTGTTATTGTCTGACTCTTTTTATTTCAGCCATCTTAGTGAGTATGAAGTCATAATTTGCTGGGTCGTCCTATTTTCTAGATCATGTGTGTCCTTCCCTCTCGGTTTACTTTCTTCTTTTGTTAGAGTATAATCTCCAGTAGCTTTTTGAGCAACAGTGAACAGGAGGTAAATTATATTAGGTCTTGGATGTCTTAAAATGTTTTTATTCAGGTGGTATGAAGTAACCTGGGGCATTTTTTATTCATCATTTTGAATTATTTTTAAAAGGAGAAGTCAATAAACCCTGTAGGATTCAAGTTCCACAAAACCTGGATCCACCCCTGGGAACATCATCTAAATCCTTCATATGTCCTATGATCACATGTGCACCCCTAAGTCAAAGGCAAACAGAAGACTTCCTAAGCTAGGTTCTCAGCCCCCTCCACTGCTAATCTTAGTACCCAGGTACATTTGGGGTGAATGTAATAAGAAATCCAAACAATCCATCCTCTAAGCAACATGGCATTCAGATAAACAGTATGCAGTTTTATTATCAAGGAAGTAATTAAAAACAAGTTAAAATGTTTATAGCTATCTTTTAAAAATTATTTATTTATTTGACAGACAGAGATCACAAGTAGGCAGAGAGGCAGGCAGAGAGAGAGAAGGGAGGAAGCAGGCTCCCCGCTGAGCAGAGAGCCCAATGCGGGGCTCGATCCCAGGACCCTAGGATCATGACCTGAGCTGAAGGCAGAGGCTTTAACCCACTTAGCCACCCAGGTGCCCCTATAGCTATCTTTTGAAGCAAACACTTCTAGACAGACTTTCTCTTTGTACGGCTTTCCCTCATTTTCAGTAGCTTTATTTGTGATACGCCAGTTTCCTGGGAAGGTTGAGGACAGGGGACGTGGCATAGAAGAACCCTGAGCAAATCTTTCTAAAACTTGGCTTTTGATAGCTCTCTCTTTTCCCAAAGCCCCATACCCTGAGCAGATACTCTCTCCATGAGTTTTTTCATCCCCCATGCCTCCAGTTCCTGCACCCCTCTAGGATGCTGAGGGGTGAGACCTCTCCATTCTCTCCCTACTTACTTTTGCATTTTAAGCTTTGCTGGTGCTGCTCAGGGCTTGGCTCCTTTTTGTCGCCTAAACTTTTAGGACAGCTTTCACTTGCTGTGTTCTCTGCACCCATTTTCCTTGCCCTCTTTAGTAAATACATATTTTTAATATCCATTCAGTGTCATTTTAATGGGCTTTTAGGAACAAAGATGATAAGGCCTCTTAATCCGAGACCCTCCAGAGAGACTTCCATCTGGCCTACCTGCCTCCCCACCTTTGGTTCTCTACCCCAAGTGCTTCAGAATTCTTGGGAGGGCTTGTGAAAAAGTAGTGCAGGTCTTACCCTGGGAGTTTCTAACTCAGCAGGTCTGAGAACCATATTTCTAACGAGTTCCTAGGTGATGCTAATGCTGTGGTTTGGGGGAAAAAACCTACTTTTCTAGACACTCTTTCAGCCTACTACTTGCTGCAAGTTTTCATTTTGTAGAACAAATCTACTTCTGTCATTCCCACATATGCATTTCAGTGATCATCCCTGGTCACACATGGGAGGGAGGACATCCACGCTCCTTGGCATGTCCTAGTCAGTAATATAATTTGAGAAATCAATAGGTCTTTGATTGGCTCTGAACTTTTTACCATCCTGTGGGGATGGTAGCCAGACCTCTGTTTTCTCTACCTCAGTGGAGGTTGGGGTTGTGGGTAGAAAGCAACAAGTATATCTATGTGTGTGTGTACACACATACATACATATATTTATGCATATTATTTATATATGTATATATATTTTTGTATTTATTTACTTATTTTTATGTTTACAACACACCCACACATACACACACACACACATTAATTGTTCCTTTACTAGTTTTTGTTTTCCTAAAATGGATCTACTAGAGGAGTATGCCAGGGGACAAGAAAGTAGGAAGACAGGGGAGAGAGATTCTTCTTAGCCTTGGAGATGGTGGATGGAGGTAGAACCTAGGCTTAGGGACCTTGACAGAGATTTCCAGGGACTCACCGTCACTCACAAACAGCCTGGGAAGATGTCAGAGGCTCACCATCAAGTTTCTTTTAGCACTGACTGAATTAGAGGAACACTCAATGTGAAACAATATGCATTTCAGAGTCAAATGTAGAATTACTAGTATTGGTTAGCTGCCTGACCATTTCCAAGGACTGGAGTAAGTGCTTATAATGTGTTATTTCCTATTACTGATTATCTCTATTCACACGAGGAAACACACAGAGAGGCATCACTGGCCAAAGTCACACACTGATGTGATTCATTTAACCTGTCTCATGAAACCTCCCCGAGAGAGTCCTATCTCCCTGCTCCCAGCATATCTGTCCCCCTTTCCACCTTGCCTTGAAAGCATTCAGGCATACATTTTTCCCCATTTCTGTTTGGAAAATCCTAGCATATGAGTTGCGTTTCTGTATCACTCTGAGTAGAGAATTTCACTTCTAGTATATGTGAACTGTGAATCATTCCTGTCACTGCTTTTTTGAAAACATGGACACCAGCAGTTGGGATAGAAATCGCTGCAATAACATTTAGAACTTATAAGGGAAGCTGAGGAGAGAGAACCTGGCAGCATCCTGGTACTGTGGGAGGAAGGACAGGGAGTTAGCAGGGGTGTGCCATATCTGACGGCTAGGGGAGGGAGGTTCAGAAATACTCAGCCACGTGGACTGGCTTAAATACCATTCCCTGAACTGGCGGTGGTGGAGGCTGCTGCCGCTCTTCTTCCTCTTCTTCCTCCTCATTCCTGTTCCTACTCCTCCTCATATTTGTAATCCAGTTATTTTGCAACTCATTTGCTTTGCAGGACCTGGGAAGAAAGAACGTGTTCTGAATTATAAAATAAGGAAGGAACCAAACATTGGAGTAGATGACTGGCATAGAATATAGTTCCTCTTAGTTTATGCATCTGCAACGAAGCAAAATGAATTGAGAGAATAGAACTTCCATAGAAATTGTAGATTGCCCTCAATTTGTTCTTGCCTTGCTGGGTCTACTCCCATCTGGACTCTAGTCGTGGCCATGGGACTTGTTTCAACCAATGAGATAGTAGCAAATATGATGTAGAGGCTGGAAAAGGACTCGTGATTAGGACTTACGTGCTCTAATTGCTGGAAACCCTTCTGCTGCTGTGCAAACAAGCCCAACTAGCCTCCTGGAAGATGAGAGACGATGTGGAGCGACCTCCAAACATTCACACCATGCAGTGGAAGCCATAGGTGTGAGTGAGGCCATTCCTCCTTGTTCAGCCCTGGCTGAACCCCAGATCAGAGTCAGGAGAAATAATATTTAGTTTAACTTTTGAGGTGGTTTGTTTTATACCAGAAATGAATAGTAGAGTAACCTTTACTGCACAGTTTTGTGGTAAGAAATATTGTTCATTTTCTCTTCATTTCATATGCTACCTTTGTTCTCTTCTAGTGAAGTCCTATAGGTTTATCATAATGAGTGTTGGCTCTGGAGTTGGATTATCTGGGTTTAAATTTTGACCCATCTGCCAGGTACATGGTTTTGCACAAGTTGCCAGACCTCTCTGGACCTGTTTCCTTATTAGTAAAACGGTTGTTGGGAGGCTTAAATGAGAATGCATGAAAGGCACTTCATGTTGTTTCTAACATATAGTAAGTGCTCATTAAATATGAGCAATTAGAAATAGTGTGCAATACTTATAAAGTTTCTCCTAGGTTAACTTAATCCTCTGACCTTGTTTTTCCATAAACTTCTACAAGGTTTCCTAAATTTCACTTCTGTTGTCAAATGGATTTTTGGGAATAGACTTCAGGGTTGGTGAAGGATTCTATTTTTATTAGCATTATCATATTTTTTGTGTGTATGTTTCTTTCCCTCCATAAACCATGGTTCCCCTGGGCAAGGGACAGGGATATAGCTGTATTCTTAATATGTAGCGTGGTTTCTGGCATGCTGCAGCGTAGACAATAAATGTCGTTTGAATGACTGGAGTCAACGGGAGTTAAGTAGGTACTCCAGAACTCCACATGCTTTTGGCAAGACCCTCCCCTCCCAACATTTTATACCTTGCCAGGTGGGCGTTCTACCCTGGGCCATCAGGATTACTCTTGTTGAGCTTTTATCCCTGTTTATGGTGGTCATAAAGCCAAAGCCATAGAAGACATTTGAGTTCATGACCCCTGACCCAAACCCCAATAAACATGAAAGCTCAGTCATATCCCTAAACCCAGCTCTACTTTATTGTATTATGTGGTGGCTTTCCCATTATCATATACCTAAAATGGATATAAAGTGACATAAATCTGTAGTTGATCAGAAAATACTGATAGGGACATGAGTAGAAGCTAGGTTTCTGGAGCTATTGGCCTGATTATGGTAGTTAAGATAGATGGATAAACTAGGGCATGTAGCAGATAAAGCTAACGTTTGCCTCCTGTTTCCATGGCTTGTAACTGAACCCACTTACAGCTCCTGTGGCTGGTTCCTGTGCCTTGTGACAGCTTCCATTTCTAGTCCTGTGTCTCTGCTTCTTTTACTAAGAGTTTTTTCTAGTGCTGGACCAGGTTATCCAGAAGCTGGAGATTTAACCCTCTATTAATGTTTTCATTAAAATATAACAAAGGTAGCTCATGATAAGAAAATATGAACAGTGTTTCATATTGCAAAGATATGCTATAGCAACCCTTAGCTCCTGAGTGATGGGAGTTAGTGAATACATTCTCTTGCCTTCCCATCCTTGGAAAGGACACTTTTTTTATACAAAGTTTTTTATTTTAATTCCACTGTACTTAATATACAACATCATATTAGTTTCAGGTGTACAATATAGTGATTCAACAATTCTGTACATTACTTGGTGCTCATTATAAGTTACTCTTAATTCCCTTTACTTTTTTTGTCCATCCCTCCACTAACCTCCCCTTTAGTAATCCTCTGATCTCTGTAGTTAAGAGCCTGGTTTTTTTGGTTTGTCTTTCTATTTTTTCTTTCTTTGTTTTGTTTCTTAAATTCCACATATGAGTGAAATCATATGATATTTGTCTTTCTCTGAACGACTTATTTTGCTTAGCATTACACTCTAGCTCCATCCATGTTGTTGCGAATGACAAGATTTCATTCTTCTTTTATGGCTGAATAATATTCCATCATCTATCTATCTATCTATCTATCTATCATCTATCTATCCTGTCTTATTAATCCATTTATCTATTGATGGACACTTGGGCTGTTTCTATATTTGGCTACTGTAAATAATGCTGCAGTAAACATAGGGACACACATATCCTTTTGAATTAGTGTTTATATATTTTTTTAGTAAATACCCGGTACTGTGATTACTGCTTTTTAGGGTAGTTCTAGTTTTTAATGTTTTGAGGGACTTTTCATACTGATTTCCACAGTGGCTGCACCAGTTTGCATTCTCACCAATCGTGCATGAGGGTTCCTTTCTCTCCACATCCTTGCCAACGCTTGTTTCTTGTGTTATTGATTTTAGTCATTCCGACAGGTGTGAAGTGACATCTCTTTGTAACTTTGACTCACATTTCCCTGGTGATGAGTGGTGCTGAGCATCTTTCCATGTGTCTGTTGGCCACCTGTGTGTCTTCTCTGGAGAAATGTCTTCTGCCCATTTTTAAATTGGGTTATCTGTTTTTTGGGGGTATTGAGTTGTGTCAATTCTGTATATGTTTTGGATGCTAACCCTTTATTGGATATGTCATTTGCAGATATCTTCTCCCATTCAGTAGGTTGTCTTTTAGTTTTGTTTTTTCCTTTGCTGTACAAAACCTTTTTATTTTGATGTAGTCCCAATAGTTTATTTTTGTTTTTAGATCAGAAGGACACCTCTGATCCACCTGGTGGCTCAGAGAATCCCCAGTGGGATTGAGGCCCACTTGTCTATGACAAAAGCCCCTCATCAACACACTTTTTTTTTTTTTTTTGCTTTTCTCTCTCCATCTCATTTTTCCCATTCCCTCAATTGTGCTTTCTGAGATTACCTTCCAAATAACTGTCCTGTGCTGAACTCCTTGCCTGCTCAGGGCCTGCCTTCCATACTGGGACTGTACCTGCCTAGCCTTTTCCCAAGGAGTATTTAAGGCAGAAGCAAGGTTACTATATTCTTCTATGTTAGAACATGAGAAAGATTGATTTTGTTCGTAATGGAAAAATAAGGAAAACAGCCAGCAGTATCAGCCAGTGATTTCCACAACATTTCATGGTTTTCAGAAGACTCAAGAGAAATCCCAGGATGGCAGATATGTTCATTTGTTTTCTGGATCCCTTCCAAGTCTATGCATACATTATACCAAGTATCCTGCCCATATGAAAAAACAAGCTAAAAAATACTGCAGTGGAACAAAGAAATCTCGAGAAATCTTTTATATTGAAAGTGACTGCTATTAAGTGTCAAGTAATGTGCCAACCACCTAGGGAGAAATCTGTCCTTATATTATGCCTTGAACCCAGTGGGTACTTAATATATTTTTGTTGAATTATACTTGAGGAACTTATGTTCTAATTAAGTAGGCAATACATTCAGTCAGTGGTTAAGTACTTCTTAAAGGTGTTATTTAATTAAGGACAATAATTAACAGAATAGGTAATAAATGGTTAGATTCTTTCCTCTGGGGTCTGGAGCCTGGATTGAGTAGAAGAAAATGATAGAATAGATTAGAAATGATCTAGTCTCTTCTACTGATTTTACAGATGCTGAAACCAGGAACATTTTTGGCAGAGTCCCTTCCCCTAAACATACTTCTGTGAATAAATCTGGTTAGAATCTGTATTAAGTGCTGTACTTGGAGCATAAACCTCAAAGAGTGGGATGTTTTTAGGATTAATAGCCTAAACCTCTATATTTTTAGCTTTAAAATTTTCAAAAGTTAGTTCTTATTCATTCTTGTACTTGATTTGGGATCCTCTAATGAGTCTGGGAAATGTAAGAACTGGGTTATTAGTGTCTTGACTTTTTTCTTGTGCTATTGACTCACCACCAAAAAATGAAAGATACAAAGACGTCCGTCCGCTCCTATGCTCTCGTTCCAACCAGATAGCAAGCTTGATTGTTCTGAAATCCCCAAGCATTTCAGGGGCAAAGAGGAAAAGGAATTATGGGAAAAACTCTGGAATTTGGGAGTGTTTGTGACTCATTTAGAGGGAAATATAATAGGATGGCTTATTTCATATCAAATCAAATCAGGCTCTCCACTATCAATGGTTGGCATAAGGTTCAGTATCAATTTTCATCCAGGATCCTTTGGGCTGAGCCCAGAGCTTCTGCTATCCATTACAAAGAAGACAGAGATCTCTGGCCAGGTTTACCCTGGGTGCTACTGGGACCATGTGCTAGGTCTGTTAATAGATCAGCTCTCCTAGTGTTGTCCACATCAAGCTCATCTGTGGCTCTCAAGGCTGTGGCACTGAGTGTGGGTCATAGATTGCTACAGAGCCACTGCCATCTGAGGTCTGTCACCTACAAGATGCTATCATTCATGGAACCCGTTATCTCTTTGGGAGCCAGTTTTCACTTGGGAAAATAAGGCTGGACATCAAAGATACTTGGGTCAGTTATCCTCCTGGAATGTGGCCAAGGGAGGAGAAGAGAATGCCTTTTATTTATTTTTTATTTTTTAAAAGATTTTATTTATTTATTTGACACACACAGAGAGAGAGATCACAAGCAGGCAGAGAGCCAGGCAGAGAGGGAGGGGGAAGCAGGCTTCCTGCTGAGCAGAGAGCCCGAGACATGAACTGAAGGCAAAGGCTTAACCCGCTGAGCCACCCAGGCACCCTGCCTTTTATTTTTTTGCTGATGAGTTGATAGGAAGAGGAAAATAATTTAGGACATCTGTTAATTTTTCCATATCGCCAGGATGGGATCCTCTTCTTGCCAAGTAAACAAGGAAAGTTGTGAGGGGGCCAGATGAGAGAAAAGCCTTGATTACCAGAGTACAGAAAAGTTTGATTGCCTCAGTAAGGGCATCTGGAGTTTTTCCTAAAAGGAATGGTGCATTTTGAAGAAGGAGTTGGTGTAATGAAATCAGTGTGCAAGGTGTCTTATATTGGTATTGTTTAGACAGATTATAGAGCATGGAATTGTTCATTAGATAGAAAGAGTTATAGTAAGTTTTGAAACAAGATGCCTGGTTGGTGGCAGTATGATTAGAAAGAGATCCAGGGACAGATGGATGGATGGACGGATGGATGGATGGACTGCTGCTAACTTATTATCTGCTCTATTAGGCACAGGGTGAATAAGACCCACAAGGTCTCTACTGTCCTGGAACTTATCTTCTGGGAAAGAGGACAAATGATAAACAAAATGTAAATAAATAAAAATTTCAGATGGTGATACATGCTCCAAAGAAGGAAAGAAGGTGAGATAATAGAAGGTGATGAATAATGGGAGAGGATGTCTACTTTATATTGACTGGCCAGCAGAGGTCTTTCTGAGGAGGTCAACTCTGAGCTGTAAGCCACTGTCCTCTCTCCTGTCCGTTCTTGCTCTGTCCTCACGCATGAACTCCTGTGCACAAGTGTGTGCCTATTATCGTTCTCTACCAGATAAACTCTCACACCATGTTATGAATATGCAGTGGCTTATTTATATGCTCTGTCATACAATTATAAGGGCAAAGACTTATCTTACTTATCTTTATAACCCTAGTACCCAACGCTGTACTTGGCACATCATCAGCATTCACTGTTGTGTGAGTAAATGAATGGATCATTCAACTCACACTGAGGAAGAGTGTGAAGAGTGGGGAGTAGGTAAAGGATTAGGCTTTGGGAAACTTCATAGTTGGGGATGGGGACAGAGAGTAGGAGGGGGTTGTTACTTACCTTCTGCCATCCTGGCCCTGTTAGCACGTTATTCTGTACCTGCCTCACATCATTCTCCTTGTAGTTTCCTCATCTGTCTGGAGCTGAGCTTTTCAGTGTGGTAGCCTCCCTGGTAGATAGTTTGGTGTGGTAGCCATCCATTATATATTATATGTAATAGAAAATAGTACATACAAATAATGTCAATATTTTTACCTTTTTAATGTGGCTACTTGAAAATTTAAAATTAACATTTGGCTGATATATTTCTGCTGCATATCACTTGTCTGTATCCTGTAGTAATTAGATTAGCTTGATATTAGCTGACCATATGTGAAATGAGTGGTGCATTATAAAAATCTCCACACGTTCAAAAATGGGGACCAAATGAGGGAGGCATAACTTACATTTTATAGCCAAGGAGACCTGTCCCAGTGCGAAACAAGTTTGGGAGATATTGGTTTAATTTTTTAATGCTTAAGTAACTTCTTGATTAGAAGATAGCTTTCAAGTTTTTAGAGGGAAAAAAACCCTCATAATTTTTTTTAATTTTTATTTTTTATAAACATATTTATCCCCAGGGGTACATGTCTGTGAATCGCCAGGTTTACTCACTTCACAGCACTAACCATAGCACATACTCTCCCCAATGTCCATTACCCCACCCACCTTTCCCTCCCCCCTCCCCCCAGCAACCCTCAGTTTGTTTTGTGAGATTAAGAGTCACTTATAAACCCTCATAATTTTATACTAAAAAGTCCTTTTTCTGATTTCATTTCTATTTTTATCATTTTATTCCTACTCTTTGATATTTCTGCCAGATGATAACTGTATGACGCGAAGGGCTACTCCCCCCCGCCCTTTTTTTTAAAATGATGGAGCACAATCCCCAAAGATTCAGTGAACGATGCCTCAGCAACCCATCTTATTCTGGCCTCACATAAATGATAGCAATATGAAGATGCTTAAAAGAGAAAAGCAGATGTGAGTCACTCCACTTTTATCCTACCAGGAACATTTTTAAGATTGAGCTCATAGTGCCCGGATGTTAAAATTCTTTCACAGATCCCAAATTATGAATGCTCCATGTTGCTTTAATCCGTTCCGTTGCACTGGCTTTATTAGATGGAACACCCTGTCGAGCATCTGAAGAACGGTGGGATTATCACATTTCCCTTTGAAAATCCAGTAAAGACAAAATAAATGGTTAACAAAACAGAGCAAAATCAGTTTGCAGGTGTTCATAGGCGATGCAACCCCTGGTAGAATCTGAGTGTCTGTGTTCTTCCTTGCTTGCAAAACGCCTTTTAAGCAGGCCAGAGAAAGAGGAAAAAGAAATCATGGGGCAAAAGTTGCTTTCCTCTCCTTTTGATGTGTGGCTAATTGCATTGTGTCGACTCCAGAGACCGTGTGTCAGAAATCTGACAACTTTATTTTGTTAAGCTTTACTTCTGACTCTACCCCGAGTGTGCCAATAACACTTCTTCATCCTGTGCATCTCCTAGAGTGGAGAAAAATCAACCATGGTTTTTTTTTTTCTTGGCAAATCTAATTAACTATTTCAAGTATTTCATCAAGCGGTACCCAGTTACTCCACACACTTGGTGGGTGGCTCTTCGAGATAATCTTAAAAACCCAGTTACATCCCAGCACTCTAAGACTTCTTGTCTGTCAGAGCAATTTGAATTTTGTTATTAGTGTCTGCTGGAAATAATAATTCAATAAAGATTAACTCATTTAAAAATGTGTCATACTGGGTATGCTTTAGGTAACAGGTAATTTAGGAGACACAGAAAAACATTCAAATGTTCAGGTCCATGTAGGAAATTGGAGTGGTAGCGAACAATTTGAAGGAGGCTTTTTGTATTTTTTAAGCAGCTGTAGCCAGATGAGGACGAGTGTGTGTGTGTGTGTGTGTGTGTGGGTTTATGTATGCATGCACACACACGTTTAAATCATTGGACCCAGTGGTCTTTTCTTTTTCTCCCCTAATGTACTAGCATTTTCCATCAATCCCCAAACACAAGCTAGTGGATATAAAAGGAACCTCTGTCAACATTTAAAATAATAATCAACAAGGGCCCCTGCATATTTCTTTGTGTACTACTTATATGACCCTGGCTTCTCCCTTGAATGAGATTGTATCCGTCTCTTGTCTTCTCTCTCTTTCTTTCTCTTGTTCCTTTTATGGATGTAGGATTATTGCTATAGAAAATATGGTCATGCCATAGGGGAATGTACCTCCTGCTCAGGGTGTTTTTTTCAACTACATCTGCAGACTGCAGCTGCTGCAGCCTTTGGAAAAAAAAAAAAGTCTGGGTCCTTATGAAACTGTAATTCTTGAACAATGAATTCTTCTTCACAGGACACTGTACTTTTTCACTGCTGTTTAGCACAGTCTGCCATTAGTCTTCCCTGCAGTTTATTTGCTCCCCCAAGTTCACCATCTGACATATGTAGGAATATTTAAGTAATTTTTTTCTCCCCCTGGAGAAGTTTGCTTCATCTTCGGAACCACGGGGCTTTCTGCAGACTTCACAGGACCCTTCATATTCTTCCCTTCTTTTTTTCCTGTGTGCTGTTTATCTGTGCCCACTCCCAGATGTCCCTTTCCTTTATGATGGGGCCTCTCACAGTTCTCCATTTGCCTCCAATCTGCATTTAGAAAATACAATCTTTTCCCCACACCCCACCTTGCCTTCTCTGTCCCAAACCGCCTCATCTTTTGGGACGTATCAGCAGACTTGAACTTGACATTTCTTCTTTCTTGTTTACTGCTCTGCTACATCTTGTCCTTTTATGAGCTATAATTTCCCTTGTTCTTAAAATTAAATTAAGTGCCTGGAGAGGTGGTGATGTTTTTCTAAAAGCAGGGAAAAATAAAAATATATTTATTTTATTTTGGCGCATTTCCCTTTTTGTCCTCTAACATTATTACTTGAAACATAAGAGGAACCCATCCTGATTTGATGAAGCAAGGCAGTGGCCTCCAGATAAATAAAAAGACAGCTAAATGATGGTTAATGATTTGTCATATAGAGATACATTCTTGTTTCTCGAACTTTTTTGTACATACCAGAGGAAATCAAACCTGATTTGTGATTTTTGTGGTGCAACTGAAAGGTTTGAAAAAAATGGGTGTTTTCAGATACCAGCTAGTTCTCCTTTCTCCTTTAATCTTTAAGTGCAAGTGAAACCAAATTATTGATGGCCCTGTAATGGTTACATGGGATTTTTTTTTTTTTAGTAAGTCTTTAAAAAATAAGAATCAAACTGAGACAGAAACCTAAAGTTGTTGCTTTCTGGTTAGTGCAGATACCCATGCTAACATTCAAGATGCTTGTCAGTTAATGTTTTTATGGGGAACTTTTGGTACCTTTTCTTTTTAAGAATGATATAGAGAAAGCCGTTGGCATGTTGATATTACGCTGTATTGGGAAAAGTGGGTCCCTTCTCTCCACATCTGTTCAGTGTTTCTGTTGCCTTTCATTTTCTAAAGTGTTACATATGGAATACGTATGTCTTTCTGTTCTAGTACCACAGGAAAAAAAAGTAAAAAAGAGAAAAATCACAAAGAAATCAATAAACACCTGTTATTCCCAGATCTGCCGTTATTTGGGCTCAGAAGTGCCTGCAGGCAAAGTTAGAACAAAAATCCGGGATGTCTATGTGACTTCATAGATTTCTCTTAGCCTGTATGAGAGTTTTTAAATTTTATTTTATATTTATTTCATTTTGTTTCATCTTATTTTATCCCAGAGTGGAGCCTTCACCTTCTGTTATTTTATTGACCTGGATTTGTTCTCTCCAATGTGTATTTCCTCCTTCCCTATATGCTATATTTTGTATTCAGCAGGCTTGAGATTTTTTTAACGGGCTCTAGAATGTAACCTTGCTTTATCTTTCCCCATTTCCACAGCAGGTTTCCTACGTTAGATTGCCCCCTGCTGCTTCTGGAACATTAAAAATAAAGCTTGAAATAAAATATGGGGATGTACCATTATAGAAGTATATATTCAGTGATGTATATTGGAGTATAATTATTAGAAAACAGATTCACAGTAACAATTGGCAGATGCTTTGGCTTGTCATATGGAAGTTTCAAATTTGAGTGTGTGTGTGCACGCACGTGTGTGTACATGCGCACCTGCCCGATGTGCATACTTATAGCCAGCTCACTTACTGCTCCTTACTGTGGAAAGTGAGCTATGAACTACAAGGCATTGTTGAAAATAATTGTGAATCACATGATCTACGTTTTCCTTTTGTCGTTTCCAGGCAATATAGTTCCCACGAGTGCATTCTTACCCAATTTTACAATTGCTTCCTTAAAAATAAAAGTTTTTTTTCTTAAGGGCAGGGACTGTAGCATATTTGTTTTGTGTCTTTAGTCCAGTACCTGACACATAAAAGACACCGCTTGTTAATTTCAGTGGGTTCATTCATTCAGCAAAGAGAATAAGATCACTTAGGTTTAAGTCATAAAAATAATTTTCTTGTTGGTTTTAGGATCCAGAAAGAGCAAATGATGTAGCTAATATTTGACAGAAATAATTCCCAGCAA
Organism: Mellivora capensis; assembly: GCA_004024625.1. NCBI lineage: Eukaryota > Metazoa > Chordata > Mammalia > Carnivora > Mustelidae > Mellivora > Mellivora capensis. The sequence goes on from PISX010012686.1 coordinate 20,877, forward strand.
AGGCATGGAAAATTTTTAGTCATCCCCAATGAAAGGGCAGATTCCACATTAGTGGCTTGTATTTTTGGCTTTCAGAATTTGCTTTCTTTTTATTGCTATTTCCATCTTTCCCAGCTCACATTTTATAGATAGACTTGACCTTCTCTCCTGGGTACTCCTCCCTGGCCCCACATATATTATTAGGGTACCTCATTCAATAATTTGATTACTAAAACTTGTCTGCATTCTTTACTAAACCTTGTAAATGATTTGAGGGCAGGAACTATATCTGATTCCTTTCTGCATCCCACAAATTTCCATTTGCTATTACATAGTTGACATTGACATGGGATTCAAATATCCTCCAAAGGAAACTAAATTTTAAATAAGAAAAAATTAATAAAAAATGGAATCGAAATTATTTTAGATGTGGTATCTAGTTTTAAGGGCGATCCAACTAAAAATAAAGGACAGCAGTGAGGTATAAAATGGCTGTGGTGCCAAAGCCAAAGATTGGGTAGTGGAATGAAAACATGAAATTGATTGTGGTTGGATGCCATGATCTCTGTTCTTCTTCCCCATCTGTAATCATTACAGCATCTCTATGTGTACATCCTGACACTTCTTTTCCCCTTTTCCCACAACAGTTGAGTCCCATTGACTCTGGCATTCCAACTGACCAAAACTATCCCAGCTTAATTTTAACAGCTATAAGACCTGTAACACTAGAGTGGAGTGAGGGATCTTGTGTCTCTCACTTATGTGGGTAGTATTGGAGTGTGGACCTTTTGCTTCTCTTTTATTCTTGGCCTGCAAAGGTTGAGATCCTGGGGTATAAGTCTTTATCAGGAGAGCATAAAGAGAGGCTATTCCCCTCATGCTGGTCTGCTCAACCAAGAAATGTTCACTCTGTACCATTTCCAGGGGTGTCTTCTACCACCTCTGGTTTTAAGTACGGGCAAGTGAGGTTTATAAAAACTGTTGGATTATTTAACCTTTTGCTATCTAAATAAAGAAGAGCTTATTTTAAAAAAATTCCTTTGGGACTAGTTCTTTTTCCCAGACAAAAGTAACGAAGATCCCAAAATTTTATTTCCTCATTATCTTGTCCCTTAAAAAAGCACAACATTTGTACCATCATGTGATACATAGGTCTTATGGCCCCATTAGCAATGTATAATAGCTCTCCTCTTCCATATTTTTGCCAGCCCCTGGAATCATCAGACTCCTAAATTTTTGCCCATCTGGTGATATAAAGTTTTTATTTTACTGTGGTTTTAATTTGCTTTTCCTTGATTACTAGTGAGGTTGAGAAGCATATGAATTTTGGCTTTTGTGTTTCCTCTTCTGAAAAATACCTGTTAATGTTTTTTGCCAATTGTTTCCAAATAAATTTTGTCTTTTTCTTACCAGTTTGTAGAGTTTTCTTAAATATTCTTGATACTGACCTTTGTTAGCTATGAATGTACAAATTTTTTTATGTTGTGTATTTTTTTTCATTTCTTCTATTTTATTATTTTGTTCCCTTTTTTTTGGATGAAGGGTGGTTCTTTATTCTAATATATTCTTAGGTATCAATCTTTTGCTTTCTTATTTGGATTTTTAATCTTTTGTTAAAATCCTTCCCTGTGCTGAAGTAATAAAAATAAATTACCATATTTATGAGACTTAAAGAACTCTAAAAAATTTTTAATTTATGCTTTTCTTAAGATTTATTTATTTATTTATTTATTTGAAAGAGAGAGCAAAGAGAGAGAGAGCACAAGCAGGTGGGGGGCAGAGGGAGAAGCAGGTTCCCCACTGAGCAGGGAGCCTAAGGCAGGGCTCAATCCCAGGACCCCGAGATCATGACCTGAGCCCAAGGCAAATGCTCAACCAACTGAACCACCCATGCACCCCAAATTTGTGCTTTTCGTGGTAAAATCCGTAACCTGCCTGGGATTGGTTTTCAGCTATGGTGTAAGGTAGGGATCCAAACTCATTTTATTTCCCTACACGGACAATCAGTCAACCCAGCATCATTCATTAAGTGCTCCATCCTTTCTCTACTGATCTACAGAGCGAGCTCTGACATCCATCAAGTTTTCAGAAACATGGAATCTGTTATAGGCACTCTATTTGGCTGCATAGGTGCACTAATCTGTCTTCTGCCTTTACAGATTCTCTTTCCTTTCTGTCTTCCAAGACTAAGAAATAGTTGGCCTTGAAACTGAGACTATTGTTTGCATTACCTTTGGTAAAACAGCCTTAATGTGTAATATGGAAAGAAGCGATTAGGAAACTACTTGTTTTTAATACTGTATGTTTGTGGCAGCTCTTTTAAAGGCATATTTTCACATGTCTAGTGCCAGCATAAGTAATTTTTGTTATCCAGATCCATGTATCAACTATTCAGTCTCTTGATAGTTCAGGCTCTTGTTTGTAAGTCTTGAGTTTTTGTCATTGTGATTCAGTTTCCTAAGTGGGACTGATAGAACTGTTGGATTTTGCTTTTTTATATCCAATGAAGAAAAGCACATAGGCATATATAATGTTGCTTCTACTAATGAAAATTCAGTAGAATCTCATTAGAATGCTGATGTCAGAGAATGAAGGTAACACCTGCTCTTTCATAACTTACTGGGTTATGGTGTGATGTGCTGTGTATGGAAGGGAAACTTGGTGGCACATGATTTGATTCATTTGAATCCTTGGAACAGGGAGATTGTTTTTGTTTTTTTTACCATATAAAAAACAGTCTAGGAAATAAACTTAAGATTTAATTTTTGGGGGAAAGGATTTCCTAAAAATGGAATCTTTCATTAAAAGAGTCACAGAGCTGGTTTCAGGAGTGTTTCTTACTTGGATTTTAATGAAAGTCATACATTTTGATTTCAACTCTGTGGTAATCTGTGTACATATACTTCTATTCATTTTAATAAATCTTAAGAAAATGGTGACTAAGGGATCTACACATGTTAGCGGTCTAACATAGTCATAAACTACTCAGTCTTGACTCTCTAGCCCAAGATAATATGAACTGGAATTTCACTGATATATATAGCAATGTTCTCTTAAATCACAGCTGTGTGTGAATAGATACGCCCATACAGATTTCAAGAGATAATGGACTGCATGCACTATATATATTCTATAAAAATTTATGTACTGATTTTTGTGACTTTATGTACCACTTGACCTAATAATTGAATTTAATTATTTTTGCTTGTTGAAGAGAGTAGCTTTTCTTTCAAAATTAGTTTTATTCCTAATTTTTAAATAGAATATTTTTTATTCTGTTTTATTGCTATCACAACTAGCCTTATTCTAGGCATAATGGTTGTTTTAAGAAAGGTGCGATTAAATGCATGATCTCTGACTTAGAAACCATCAAAGTGGAAAAATAACCAGTTGTGGGTATTAAGGAATCTGATTTATATATTTTGGAGAGATGCTGCTGTTCTGGTCTATATTCCTTTCTCTCTTAAATGCATCCCATTACAGTAAAGGAATCTAGCTGAAGCATTATTCTGAGTTATTTTTTAGAGTGAAGGACAGCACTAGGCACTACTAACACCATGCCTGCATTACTGGAAACTTAAACTGTTGAATATATTCTGTTTCTTCTTAAATGCTTAGTTTTTCTGAAAGAAAGAATGTGGGTGGAAGGAAGACCATAGCAGGAAGCTTTGTATAAAGGTCGAGAAACCAGAGCCCAGTCTGGACTGACATTTACAGTTTCATGTTTTGAGGTCCTTTGTAGAATTAAGAAAAATACTGATCCAAACCGTTGTTCTCAAGGTGTGGTCTCTGAACAGACAGGACCAGTGTCACTTAGGAATGTATTAGAAGTTCAGATTCTCAGGCTTCACCCCAGACTTCAAATTTATTTATATTTATATTTATAAATTTATATTATAAATATTATATTATTTCTTTTGAAGCTTTGTGCCTATTTGTTACTTTGTATCTGAGCTCATGGTTTGGCCTCTCATTCAGATTTTCTCATTCTAGCAAAGTAAGACCAATTTCACCTTCTGCAAGAGTTTGGAGGACATTGCAAGAAATTTAACTGTGGTCAAGTTCACCCTAAGTAGCTGTGAGGCTTTTCCTTGTCCTGTTTCTTCTCCCCTCCCCACCCACCTTTCTCTTGCTTTTTTCCATTTCTTCTTTTCCTTTCTCATTCTTCCTCTTCCTGCTATCAAAAATGGTTCTAAACCCTTCCCTAGCTAAGTCTAAAGTACAGAAGTCAGTTCTTGATTATAAATTCTGAAGAAAGAAGACATTGTGAGGCGACCCCAAATGTTAGTTGAAGGCAGGTCTCAGTATGTGGTAGCCCAGCAGGCTATGCACATTCATAGAATTACAAAATTAATCAGCCAGTACATTTAGTCTCTAAATTATTTGACAATTTAGATTTTGATTAATTGATCTCTTCCTTTCTTTCTTATTTTTACTTCTAGACTTTAGATTAGCTGTAGACTAACTTCTTTGACCTGCTGAGAAAACCATGACTGCCTGTAGGGTTAAGCTAGCCATGGATTGGGGCGCCTGGGTCGCTCAGTGGGTTAAAGCCACTGAGCTCAGCTCAGGTCATGGTCCCAGGGTCCTGGGATCGAGCCCCACATCGGGCTCTTTGCTCAGCAGGGAGCCTGCTTCCCCCTCCTTCTCTACCTGCCTCTCTGCCTACTTGTGATCTCTGTCCCTTTGTCAAATAAGTAAAATCTTAAAAAAAAAAAAAAAAAAAAAAGCTAGCTGTGAGTCACCACTAGATGCCCCGCTCCCAAATGTCAACCCCACTAACCTCTCCCTGGAAAGGACTTGCCCCTGTGAAAAAGGAAATGGACACCAGAGTCCAGAGGGTTTGGTTCTATAATTCCTTTAAAACTTACGTGGTTTTAATTTTCTCCACCACTGATCTGGAGACATTCATAGGACACATTCATAGAACAGTGTTATTATGGAGCACCTACTATATACCGGGCACATTGTTTCCTCTAGTGACCAAGGCACAGTTCATGCCCTCCAGTCTAGTAGGAGATACAGGCAATTGGAGGGACAGTTTAAATGCAGACTGATGGTTATTACCACTGGGGTATTTCAGGGCAAACCTGTGGGATGCTCTTTTCAATGGCCATGTTTTCACCGAAATTGAAAATAGGACTCCACTCTTTTCTAAAAGAGCTTATCTACTTTGCTCAAAGCTAGATGTTTATAGGCTGTCTTTGAAAAGGCCATAATGATATGCTTTCTTAACTACAGAGTGAATTTCCAAGTATTTACTTGGCTAAAGGTAGCTTGTGAACAGGTTTTTCTCTTGTCACTTCAGCACACACTGGGGAGTACTCAGAGATTCTGAAGAGACGTGGAAATGGCAAATAATGAGATCTGGATGAAACGTTTCATTGTGGTTGAATTTTAAAAGCATTTTGTTTAATTTATTAACAAGCCTGAATTCGTGCACATCAGCAAACATTTGTAAGTAGGAGGAAACTCTCCTTGTAAAACAGAGCATTTTTCTGGAACTTACTTTTAAGAGAAAAGGACTGAATCTCATGGAAGCTAGCGCTGATAGCTCATCCAGTGCTCCATGTACAACTTTGCCTTAACTTGGTCTATTGCAGGAAAAATAAAATTCCGGACATACTGTTAATGCTGTTATAGTAGTTGGCAAGGTTGTGAACAGTCATGGAAATCAAGGAAGGCAGTCAAAGGGCCTTTCATTTTGTGGCTTACACATCTCAAACTCGTTACATGGCCCCTGATTATTATGTATGCTATGATTTCATGAAGCCCAAGGAACCTGAAGGTATACCATTGTGAACATGGCAAGATTTTGGAGTCACTTGTTCCTTTTGCAACAGGATAAAGAAGGCCAGTGCTCTAAGCAGAGAAGGCTTTCAAATGTACAGCAGTGACTGAATTCTGTTACTGGCTTTATTACTTTGAAAAGATGTTCATGTTACATTGAAATAGATTTATGGGATGTTTGAGAGGCAGGGTATTAGGACCAAGAAAAATCAGCTACATATTGGATAATTTTCTAAAAAGTGGAAATACCATCCTGGATGTGTTTTGTTTCTGGTGATTATGGTCTTCCATTTCTGAATCTTCTATTTTGTTATTCATTGGGGGTTTCTTTCTTCCTTCTTTCTTTTTCTTTTTAAGATTTTATTTATCTATTTACTTTTAAGAGAGAGGGAGAGAGAGAGAGCAGAGAGAGAGGAAGATGGGGAAGAAGAGGGACAAGCAGACTCCTCACTGAGTGCAGAGCCTCATGTGGGGTTTGATCTCACAACCCAAAGATCATAACCTGAGCTGAAATCGAGAGTCAGACTCCTAACTGACTGAGCCCCAAGGTGCCCTTCATTGGGGATTTCACTCTTTATCCCCATCATTTGAACCCTTTGTTTTGCTGAACATTTTAGACAATTGCTTCTTCATAAAGGTCTTGCTATTCAAAGTCAACTTAGGTACAGAGGCAGAATTTCTTGAGTAGAGTCTTGCAGGATCCAGAAAAGTCCTCTCCCCCAAATAACCCTACTTCCCCTATAACATCTGTTGCTGTTGCCTGAAGTTTTCAATCAATGAGTCATTCCTTTGGATTAGCAAACACCATTAGAAAAAAAGGTAATTATTATTATTCACACATCTGTAATGCAAATAGTTTTTACAATTATTAGGAGTAGAATAATTTAGAGTAGAAGCTTCCTTTAGAGGAAATCAGGCTCAAGTGGGCATGAGAGGGCACCATACTTATGATAGCATTTGGGAGTTCAGGAAGAGAAAGTAGGACGATCACATTTCAGTGACTTAATAGATTCTTAGCTTAACAGCATTTAGTGAACTACCATGTTGAGACTTTCATTGTGTGACAGTATAACCTCCCACTGGAGCATAAGCTCTTCAGACACGAGTTCTATTCATTCACTGGGGTTTGTGAAGCAGATAGTATGGTACCAGCCCATAGTATGTGTGCAGTAAATACTTGTGAATAAATGAATAACCTTGTACACAAAAGCCACCCTGGAAGGGTTTTTCTCTGCATTGCTAAAGCTATTTTTTTTTCAGTTAATTTTTATAGTGCTCTTTTTTTATCCCCAGCTCAAATGATTTTTTAATAAGCTTTACAATACCAGGTATAAGTAATTTCTACCCGCCCCAATCTTAAAACACTAAGTCTCAGATGTTCTAGCACCTAAACAACTTATTACAGGAATCAGTCAATCAAGTATTATTAACCACATATTCTGTGCCAGGAATTTTTTTTTTCTAAAAGAGGCCAATCTGTTGGTGCATATTTTACTTTTATACTTGTAAGAACCCAAGGCAAGCAATTAGGACTTTCACTGTTTGGAGATGCAAGTATGCATGATAAATAATAGCCATCATTTTAATCTTTCATATTTTATTTTATGGTTGCATTATGACCATTTGTCTGATGTATTTAATTTTCTAAATTTCTGTTACATGAAAAATGGAAACTGTATTGATTTAACATCAGAAAAATGTACAGCAGTTAATTTTAAAAAGGCGGCATCTAATTTTGTTAATAAACTGTAAATGGTAAAATGACATACAGTTTAGATTTTAAAGCTTTGGGAACCCCCATTTTTGTGTAATAGTAATGATGCAGTTTTCGTTTTGGCAGCAGCATAATTCTATAGAGTGCTATTCCTACTTTATTGTTTCTCAAAAGTAAGCCTGAAATGTTAATATAATATGGGAAATTTTCCCCTAGTGAAGTGTGCACTGAACAAGGGGGATGTAATGTTTGTATTACCAAGGTAAGTCTTGCAGAGATTTGCAGATTAGCTGCTCTTGTCATCATAACTCCTCTTAACCTTGACACTGAAAGATTTTATTAATGTCAGATGACACAGATTTGCCATTATATTATCATGGATTCAAATGTGATTTGTTCCTCCTAATTGTCTCTGGAGTAAGAGTCAGGTTTAGTACTTAAGTCTGCAACCTTATGGCCTTGGTTTGAATCCTGGTGCTCCACTTCTTAGCTGTGTCATCTTTACCGAATCATCCCATGTCACAGTTTCCTCATCTGTAGAATGGGGGCAACAACTGGATCAACTCTAGGGTTGCTTTGAGGATTGCATATGTTAATACAAATAAGTGTTTAGAACAGTGAATTTCTATGGATAGATTATGAATATTCTTGCCTTTAGAAACTTTAGGTCTGAGGAAAGAGTAATAAAAGAATACTATGGACAAGGGTAGCTCATGAACAAAATGTAATGACACGTCTGGTGTGTCATGTCTTGGAAGAGTTATTAGAGTTTGGACTGAACATGGAAGCCTTTGATATGAGAAAGAACGTGGGTCTCTGTGTTTGGGAGTGCACAGCCTCCATTGGTGAGAGATGAGGCTGGGTAAGTAAGCAAGGACTGAATCCTGAATGTGAGATAGAGAGCTTTGGCTGTTACCTTGAGGATAGCGGGAAGTCCTAAAGGATTTTACAGTGGAGAGTGACATGCTGAGATGAGTGTTGAGCAACACCACTGTGCCTGCAGCACAGAGAAGGGACTGGAGGCCATTGGCTTGTGTAGGAAGTGAGTTAAGAGGCTGTTAGGTGGAAAGAATGATGGTGGCCTGGATGAAACAGGCCGGTGCCCTGGTGGGCAGAGAGACATGGACAAACCTGAAATCCATAAAAAAGATGGAATCAATAGCATCTAGTGATTGTTTCCAGGTGGTGGGTAAGAAAGAGGTGAGAGTTGGGGATGATGCCCACATTCCGAGCTGTGGTTCACCAGCATATCTCCCTGACCAGGTGCCCAGCGTTGTGCTGGGCCATGAGGCCTAAAGGAGTAATGTGGCTGGGTGGAGTAGCTCTCTGGGGTGAGACAGCACCACAGGTGAGACTGAAGTGTTTGGTCCCAGGTTGGAAGTCCAGAGAGGTTAGAGAAGCAGTGGGTGTATGGTATTCAGAATAGAAATGAGGGTAAATCTGGGGCCAAGGTCCAGAACAGCCCAGGACATTGCCCCGACACTTTCAGGGCTCCATGCAGGAGGGAGCAACCTTTTAATTTTTTTTTTTTTTAACTTAATGTGATTATTTTCTAGTGAATATTGTCCCCAGAACAGCCCCTCTAGGTTTTAAATGCCCTGGGCAATTCCAAACCTGTGTTGACTCTCCCCTTTTCAGCCCTGGAGCCTTGTTACTAGCAGTTAAGGTTTGTGTCTATCCCTGAGGCAAACTGGAGGTCACCTTGAATCCGAGATTGTCTTGGGCTCGTATCTCCAGGTTCGGAAGATGCTCTTTTCTCTCTGGGACACTGGACCCTGAGAAGCTAAAGCAGAGAGTTATTGATTCTTCGTCAGTGCCTGTGTGGCACTCGCCTTCCTCAGGCCTTAAGGTTTCTTTGAACCATTCTGCTGAAACTTGATCCCTTGTGCATTTTAGCCGTGTATTTCCGCAAGCTTAGTTCTAAAGATGAGTTAGGTCGAATTTAGCTAATTGATAAATTAACTTTCTAATTTCACAAAGTTTAAGTTTTATGAATCATTCTCAAACTTTTAGGATAAAATATAAGCAAGCCTGCACATGATGTGAATTGCAGCGCTGGTGGGCAGGAATTAAAAAATGAATGTTGTTCAGAAATTAGCAATCTAATCTTACATGAGCCAGCAAAGAATGGTGGAATTGTTAATTTATGTGAATGAAATGTGAATCCTGTTTCAGTTTGTTTAATATTAGAAATTCAAGAAGAGGATGATTCAAAGCATTTCAGATTATTGGAAACCTTCTTAAGGTGATGATTACAGCAACCCTCACGGAAAGTAAACAGACTTCTCTTGCTTCTTCAGTAGACAGACCACACTAGAGAGAATGAAATTAGCACTGAAAGTATTAAAATATTGATAGCAATCATTCCATGTCCACGCTCTGCCAATTAATAATTAATTTTTACCTTGAAGGTAACTGTAAGAGTCAGAGTTGTTTTTTTCATGCTTTTACTTGGCAAGAATACTTCACCTCCCCACCCCACCCCCAATGGTATCAAGTCTCCTACCAATAATTCACATTTTAATGTAGTTCATAGCTAGAATTTCTTTTGTGTGGCTTCATAGAATGAAAAAAAATTTGCTGCGAGCAGTTTAGAGAATGCATAAGTTGGTCATCTGTCTGATTTATATGTGGCATCAGTGGATTTTTTTCTTTAAAGATATTATTTATTTGGGAGTGAACACGTACAAGCTAGGGGAGGAGGAGAGGAAGAAGGAGAGAGAATCTCAAGCAGACTGTGCACTGAGCGTGGAGCCCCACGAGGGGCTTGATCTCTTGCCCCTGAGATCATGACCTGAGCTGAAGTCAAGAGTCAGATGCTTAACCCACTGAGCCACCCAGGCGTCCCATGGGTAGATTCTTAAAGTGTCATCACCAGTTATGTACTTTGTACAGTATACCTGCTGTTTTTCTTAAAGGGTCATATGAAAAAGTGGAAGGTGATCTTTATCCTCTGCATGCTGATAATTATAAAAGGGCTATAGGTTATTACAAAATGGATTATTTTCTTACCAAAATAAAGAAACATCCTTCAGGTTTTATATCTTTGATTTGGGCAAGAGAATTTTGTGTAGAACTTTTCCCAGTATCGTGGATAAAGAACCTTCTTGCTATGGTGGTATTTTGGGGCTAAAAGAGATTATGCTATCTAAGTGTTGATCTTGCCCTAGTAGTTGGTAGCAAAACTATGTTTTATACGTACAATATTTGTTTTATACGTACAATAGTTATCTATTCAGAGGTCCATTGGAATAAGCAACTAAAATATTCATTCATTGTCTTAGCAACTATTTGCTGAATGCCTGGTGTGTGCCATCCTAGAAGAAAGCAGACAAAACCTGTTCATGTCATACTAAAAAGTTTATTAAGAAATAGTACTCAAAAAAAAAAAAAGAAATAGTACTCTATTTCTCATTTTCTAAAATGGGACAGGGTGTTTATAACCTTTGGACCTTATACCAACATGTTTCCTCTTTTAAAACAACCTTTCCCACCACTTAAAGGGATAGGCTTAATTATTTTGATTATGTATACTTGGTGTTAGAGTCACCCATCACTCCAGATTTTGGAAATGTTTTATTTTAAAACCCTGGCTTACGTGTAACTACAGGGAAAGCATAGCTGTCCTAAGTGACCCTGTCCAAATGGTTGCAAACCACACCTAGCAGAGTGTGGGGTCCACGTATTTATTGGTGTGGAGTGTGGTGTAATCTCAGCTTAATTCAGCCCCAGCTCTGTGCAGCCACCTGACTTTTCAGCGGTGCTTTCTTGACTTTATTTCAGTCTCGGTGCTTTAGCTCCAGCCTGACCCAGACAATTCAAATTGCCTGCTTGTTGCTCCCTAGCCTGTAAACGAGCAGTTTTCAGACTATTAATTACAGTGTTAGCCAAAAAACTTGCAAGCACTGGTTAGTTTGAATAAAAAGTCTGGAGCAGAAGGGAGTACTTTTTTTGGTTGACCATTTGTGTGAGTGAAAGTGTGGCTACTGATAGGATAAGGTTTCACATACCACCACCATATTTATTATTAATAGTATTTATGTGGCTCATAGGGTTATACCAACTCCTCTTCCACTGATCAGTGACATAAGTGGTGAGACACTTGCCAGGGAGTTAGACACTTAGGGTTTTCTGTAGTTACACATGAGATTTATATGGTCATGCCAATAATTTAATTTCTACAATTTTAAGGTCAATAGGCATTGTCACTTGTGAAATGTGAGCTGGAATTTATAATAGCCTTCAGATGGATTGTATTTGCTCTTTATAGTTACTCATGGAGAGAGAGTATCTGTGAAAACAAAGATGTACCAGCGTATTGTAGTATTTATCATTTTTCCGGATTAGATAGAAAGCATACTTACAGGTTATTTGTATCGGCCACAGTAGAGTTCCCAGTGTAAGTTGACAAGAAATGCTATAATGTTTTATATTCAACCTTTCAAAACACTGTTAATTATGCATAAGATAATACTCTTCAATAACATCAGGAGTAGACAAATGAAATCATTAGTTTTATATTCCAGAGCCCCATGCACATCCATTATAACTGTGCATTTGAATACCTCCACCCCCATCTCTCAAAATCACTTTTTCATACATTATAATGTGATATCATAAATGAATATGAACAGTATTATATAGTGGATGAAATTGTACAAAAAAGACCTTAGCTTTTGAAAATTATAAAACTATTTCATTACTTGGAAGGGACAGTTTGCGGACAGCCTGTGACAGTGGAAGGAGAGGTGTTGATCAACCATTTATCGTGGTCTTCATTTCATTAAATAGTGCCTCTGACAAACATGGCATCCACTCCAACATGCTTAAGATGCTTCACATGCTACCTTGGCAGTGTCAGTGTAGACAGAAGTGGATCTTTGTGGTGATACTGGATTATGAAGTCTAGCTGGAGAAAAGTCCTTTGGCTTCCTGCAAAGCCTGAGTATGTTGAGATATTCAGGGTATATCTGCATATTTCTTTAAATTTGAAGCATTCTAGAGAATTATTTTGAGAGGTAAGAGAAGAAATGCATAGTGCACATTTAAAATGACTTTGTAAAATGATATGATTTGCCCAAATGCACATTATTGTAATTTAGCCAAGATAGGTGGCCAATTGAATGTTCCCGGAACTGTAATTGTCTACATGCTATTTGCAAGACCCTTTCTGATAGCGCTAGCAAAATGCACCTTTTTCTTTCAATATCCATTTGGTTAGGAATGCATCCATTACGTGTAAATGATGACTCTCTCTTTCTCTCTCTCTCTCTGTTGGCTAATGTAAATACAGGTGAAGGTAATTTCTAATACTGTGGGTTTTTTTTTCTATTTTTGTTCATTTTCTATTTTGTTGTCGAAGTTATTTTTAAATATACTATTGTTTTCTTAAAATTCATTCTAAACTGTATGTTTGCTTAAATAGGAAAAGGAAATATAATTTGAGAAAGACAACTATATCCAAATAGAGATGGTTCTAGCTATGTATTTTATAGTCAGAATTCCAAACCAATTTCAAATTCCTAAGTTTTCATTATTAAAATTTGGGTAACTTTTAAAAATTTCACTTAGCTGTGACATGAACCAGAAGCAATTAAAATATTAAAAAAAAATCCTGTCTGTTACAGAAATGGCACATTTTAACTTGAAAAAGTCATGATTTACACATTGGTAGATACACTGGTGCTTTTGTTATGAAGTTGTAAAGTATAAAATCAGAACAAAATAAGAACAAAATTTTAGAAAGGGATTTTCTCTTGTTTATGAATTCCACTATTATTAGTAAATGTTAAATATGTCCTCTCATTGAAATTTTCTTTATTGGAAAAAAATAAAAACAAATGAACAAGTAATCTTTATAAGTTCTATCTTATATGGTAGACCTGGATGCAGATGTCTGATCTCTCCAATGCACACAAATAGTTATATTTCTAACCTTATCCTGCCCCTACTAAGTGTTTGACTTTAGGTAAGTTATTTAAATCTCTCTGTATCTTATCTTCCTCATCTGTGGAATGAAGGAAAAACAGTATTTTCCTTCTTAGGTTGTTAGAAAGATTACATGATTTAATATGTGTATCTTTTATAGGGATTCAGATAATAGGCAGTATTGGCTATTCTCAGTTATACTCTATTAATAAAGTACTTGGTAATGAAAAATGCATGTATTTTTTCAAATTCTAAAAATATATTTTCATTTAAAATTTTTGGAAACTGCAGAAAGAAATAAGATAATAAATAACACTTATTCCCATAGAAGTAATCACTATACATTTAATTATAAATCCTTCCATTCTTGGCAACTCTTTCTTTACTCCCTTGCTCGCTTCCTTCCTACCTTTCTTCTTTCCTTCCTACTTATATTTCCCTGCCTTCCTTCCTCCCTCCCTCCCTCCCTCCCTCCCTCCCTTTCTTTTTTAGAGAAGGAGGTGGGGAGGAACACAGGTAGAGGGAGAGAGAGAATCTTAAGCGGGTTCCATACCTGGCAGGGAACCTGATGTAGGGCTGATGTCATGATTCTGAGATCATGACCTGAGCTGAAATCAAGAGTCCTATGCTTAACTGAATGAGTCACCCAGGTGCCCCTCTACTTTCTTTTGGTTAGTATTTGCCTAGCATGCCTTTTGTTATCAGTTTATTTTCGACCTTTCGGTGTCAAAAAATCTATGGTGTCTCCCTAATAACATACAGCTGGACTTTAAGTTTGTATGATACAGTTTGAGAGTTTCTATCTTCGAAAAAGGCAATCTAAATCATTTGCATTTATTATGGTAATGATACTTAAATATTTTTTTTAGTATCTTTGTCTTCTGTTTAACACTTTCCCCTTCTTTCTTGCCTTTAGTTGAATGATTTCTTTATCTCCCTTGCACATTTTCTCCCATTTACTGAATCTGTAGTTCATATTCTGTCAATTCTTGCAATATGTACCCTAAAATATTTGACATGCATACTAAACTGTAGATTTTCCAAACACAGTGTAAAGTTGATGAAAATTCTATCCTGCTCTTAAATAAAACAGTAATCCTAGAACTTAAATAACTCCTTCCTGTTTCATGTTATTGTTATTAAGAATTTCATTGATTTGAAACATCCCCAGATTAGTTACTTTTGATTTAGATTTATCTACACATGTTATCAGTCTCTTTGTTTGCTATTGTTTCTTGTATCTCATTCCTTTCTGTGGGATTCATTTTTGTTCTGATTGAATCTATCAGTGTTTTTTTCCAGAGTGGTATGCACTCAGCAAGCTCTTAATTTTTATATCTTTGGCAGTTTCCTTTTGTTTGAATTAAGTGATTGTTTAGCTGGGTATGGAATTCTAGGTTATATTATTTTTTTTCTTAGTATTTTGAAGTTACTGTTATTGTCTTTGTGCATCTATTGCTGCTGATAGGACTTCTGTTGGTCTGATTGCTGTTCCTTTGAACATAGTTTATCTTTTTTGTCTTGCAGCTTTCACAATTTTTTCTCGTTTCTCTTGGTGTTCTGTAGTTTCAGTACAGTGTTTTAGTTGTGCCTCTGGCTTTAGTTAGTCTGGGGGTTGATGAACTCTTTCAAACTATGCATTTATAGCCTTCTTCGGTTCTGGAGGCTTTTTAAAAGTTTTATCTTTTTCTTCATTCTCTGTAGTCTCTTTTTTTCTCAGAACAATCATATTCTGGAGTTTTTCATTCTCTTCTCTGTTTAAATTTCTCTTTCATACTTTCATATTTTTAACGTCCTGTGATACATTCTAGGTTATTTCCTTAGATCTGTCTTCCAGTTTACTAAATTTTCTTTATCTTTGTCTTATGTGCTCTTTTAATGTATCATTGTTTTGTTTTCTAGTGATAGTCTTTTAATTCCAGAATTCTTTTTCAAGAATTACTTTTTGTAATATTCTGGTTTTGCCATGGGGAATATATTATCTTCTTTATCTGCTTGGTTGTTATAAATATTTATTTCAAAATTTTTTTAAAAATTGCTTTAGTATCTAATGTTATTTGATTATGATTTTTTGTTGCATTTGCAAACTTTCATAACATTGGATTTCTTTGCATTCTTTGTAGTCTTTTCATTTGGGTTCATCAGTAGTGATTATATTTTTTAAAGGTTATGTGCTGTTTTGTAGAAGAATTCTTATGGGGAAGTTTTGTGCTTTACTCTGCCATGGATGTACAGGTTCTCTAGCTTTGGACCTCTTTTTACATTAATTTCTGAGTTTTGCATTTTCCTTATGGCTCAAAGAATTTTACACTGTGCTTATGTGCCTTATAGGGTAGGGAATTAATATTGTCATGGTAGACTCTGCTTCCTGCTCATATCTTGAAGCAAACCTTGTCTTTAGGCAATGAGAAGTTTTTCTAGTTGCAGTTTACCTTCTAGTCTAGCTTCATGGAGAAAGCTCAGGACTTAAATTCTTGATTTTCTGTGTCAGTGCCAAAATCTACATCCACCTCCTCCAGAGGGCACAGTGGCTTATTCTTGTGCTCCTCAAAATGTGTTTTTCTTATTTTCAAGTCCAGTGGTGTACTTCAAAAATTTTCTTCAAATTTTACCTAAAATTTCTAGATGTGTTTGAAGTGAGAGGAGAGATTTTATACCTCAGATCAATCTGCTGTCAGTCTGGAATGGTCTCCGTTTTTATTTTTTAATTTTCTTTTCATACAATCAGGATTCTACTATATATAACTTCTTATTAGTTGCTTTTTTTACCTCTAAGAATTTATCACAGGTCTTAAACCATTATTAACCTTCTAAACCATGACTTTCTCATGGTTGTTTTCCACAGAATGGATGTGTCATTTATCTAGGTACTACTTGTTGTTGTACATTAAGTTATTCCTAATTTTCTTTGCAGTTATAAGTTATGCTTCTGTGAACATCTTTATGCATATATCTTCGTGAGCCTCCCTGCCAGGGCTACCTTATTCAAGGTGAAATAATTATTGTATATTGGGGTGGGATGATAACAATTTGAATGACTGATTAAGCAGTAATGGGAAGTATAATAGATATGTCACAAAAATTCTGAACTTTAGGGGGAAAAAACGGGATAAAATAGGAAGAGGAGAATAAAAGTACAATGGGTTAGAAGTTTATACCATTATAAACTTCAAATCTCTGTTCACTTAGTTCACTCATAAAACAGATCTTTGTGGCATTATGTCAAGTATTGGACCTAATTGGGTGGGATGAGAGATAAAAACAGGTGGTTTCTGTTCTTTAGAAGAATATAGTTGAACTCTCAATGAACATAAATGGAACTACAAGGAACACTAATAAAATGGTAGGCATAAGTAAGTGATATACTACAGGTTACAAACTGGAGAATGCTGTGACATCTCAGAATGATAACTCAGTCCATTTGGAGGAGCGGGCCATATGTGCCTAATAATTCATGACTCTTAAAATGACAAGAAGAAAGTTTAAGCAACAGATAAACATGTGGTTGTGGAAGAATAGTTGCTTCCGTTAATTTTGTGAGCATAATTATCTCAGTAAACACTTCTTTGTATGAACAGAACTATGCTGTCAAGTCTGTTCTTGAGCTTCCCTATAGCAGTAACACTCTAACACTCATCTCAACTTCATCCTTTTCAGTAGAAACTGTTGGTCTGGTTTCCCACCATCCTCACACATGGCTGTGTACTTCAGAGGAAGCTAGGTACGTCCCTGCTATCCTCTTCTAGTTAATCCAAGATAGTCATTGAGCATTCCCCTTGCCAATAACTGGGTGGCACACACAGGTGATACATAGGAGGAAAACTTTGCTGGGGGCTTTCTTGGAAAGATTTACTCACTGTTAAAAAAGAAAAAAGATGAGATGGTTTTTCTTTCATGGGCCAGTGTTGGGATCTGGATGTTGTACTAGGAACTGCTGTAGTCATCCTGCCATCAGCCTTTGGATAAAGTCAGTACAAGGGAGAAGGCAAAACTAAGATGAACGAGGTAAACAACTTAATGTTGTGATGATAAATGCTCATATGATTTATGTTTTCAGTTGTCTGAAGCTCAAATCTTCCGAAGGTGAGTGGAAAGCCTGCAGAGTTGTCCCTTGGCACTCTTGTCACTTTGGGACAATCCCTGCAGTCTACTAAAGAGTCTCATGCAGGGATGGAGGCAAGATGCTAGGTGACTTGGGCTGCTTTCCTGTTTGTTGCCTTTGGACAGTTGTTGCCACAATAACTGGGTCTTGGAAAGTATAAAACTATGAAGTATAAAAAGTCTTATACCTTAGAAAGTATGAAAGGTGACATAGAAAATGAAAGTACAGAAAATGTGAAGCATTTGCATTCCTTCCAGTCTATTTCATTGTCTGTTTCCTGCCTTTCTTTTCCAACTGAAAAGTAGGCTCTTCTAGTTGATTTTTGAATGACTTAAAACCAAGAGGACTATTGATGTTGCACAGTACTCACCCATATATTTCCTATTCAGTTCCTTTGCCTTGAAAAGTAGGGCAAAAAACATACCAAGAAAACTAGCTTCGGCCAAATATAATAAAAAGTAAAACTTAGCACTTCCAAATGTGATAACTTGTCTTCATTGTGTCCCTTGTGCCTTCATTGTCTTTTGACAGTTTGTCACTCACTTTCAAACTCTTTTCCAAGCAGTGAAACTCTTTTTATTATTTCCAGATAATTTCCAAATGGTCAACACCACCTCTCTTGACAAAAAAAGAAATTGTAATATATTGATTTCATAAGTTCAGATTTATAATTGGAGATTATGGGTGACAGTTGCAATTTGATGTCATCTTGAGCAAGTGACTTGTTTTAGATTCCCAATGGTGAGAGAATTCTGATTTACACTGATAAGTAGTTAGAAATTAAAGGATTTTTTTGTTTGCTTATTTAAGCAGCTTATTTTACATTCTCTAGGTTCTTAGATAAGGATGGTAAGAAATATTTCATTCAAAGTTTTTTTTAAGTGAGTTCTTTTTGTCTTTTCTTTTTTTGAGATTTTATTTATGTATTTGAGACAGTGAGTGAGAGAGAGAGAAGAGAGCACAAACCATGGGAGAGGCAGAGGGAGAGGGAGAAGCAGACTCCTGGCTGAGCAGGGAGCCTGATGCGGGACTCGATTCCAGGACCCTGGGATCAGGACCTGAGCCAAGGGCAGGTGCTTAACCAACTGAGTGACACTGGTGCCCCCTTTCAAAGTTTTTATAAGAGCAAATTAACTGGGGTGCACAACTTAATGTATTGAAAGTTTCAGATATATTAAGATTGGTGTATAATATTCTTGGGTGTGCATGTTTTTAAATACTAATTTTAGAAATTAACATTATTTAAGTGAAATTAAAATGACAGTTTTGGTACCCCTGAAGTACCCCAGCAAAACTTGAATTTGGAGACCACTGCTTTTAAAAGATTTGATAGAAAGAGAAAGCAAGCACAAGCAGGGGGAGTGAGAGAGGGAGTAGCAGGTTTCCTGCTGAGCAGAGACCCCCAATGTGGGGCTCGATCCCAGGCCCCTGGGATCATGACCTGAGCCGAAGGCAGATACCCAACTGACTGAGCCACCCAGGCACCTTAGAGACCACTGCTTTTTAAAATTATTGTTTTTTACAGTACTTCTCCTACCATGCTGCAATTAGTGAAGTTCTTGCCTCCCTTAAGCTGCTTGGGCAGCAAAGCTTCTGTCTCATTTATGTCTGTATCCTAAATTTAGGCAGCCTGAGCATGACACAGGGCTTGATCTCACAATCCTGAGATTATGACCTGAGCTGAAATCAAGAGTGGGACATTTAACTGACTGAGTCACCCAGGTGCACTCCCAGTTTCATTTTTACCTGGTCACCCTCTCCTTGGACCACCTGAGGGCTTCCCTAGGCACTGCTCCTCATCCTCATAGCGCAGTGTCTACTGAATGATCGATCTATGGGAAGGATCATATTACATTCCAGCAAACATTTCTCTATTACGGTCTACTCAGTTTATAAAAGACCATATTAGGGGTTGATCTTACTGAAGCTTCTCTTATAGTATGTATATACATCTCTATTTATGATAACTTTGGTTGTTCTTTTCATGTGTAAGATAAATTGATGCTCCTGGTAGAAATTTAGAAAGTATGAAAATGACATAGAAAATGAAAGTACAGAAAATGTGAAGCAGTTGTATTCCTTCCAGTCTTTCTTCTTTGTGTGCATTAGTTATATTAAGCGATGCCTACATCCTGCTTTTTTCACTAACATCGTAGGGGCATTTCTCCATGCCATTAAAAAGTTTTCATAAACCTAATTTTAATTGCTTTGTGAGCAGTTCCATCTTATGAAAGTACCATGGTTTATTTAACCCATTATTTACTGTTTCCAATCTGCTTTTGTAAATTATGTATTACATAATGCTGTGATACTCTTGCATACAATGTATCAACTGTGCAAAGATTTGTTCAGGATAAATTCTTCAAAAACAAAAGATTGGATCAAAAGTACAGACATTTTCAAGGCTCTTGTTACATATTTTCTTTAGATAAATTTGTAAATGGACCTGTACTATGGAAGAAGGAGACATCGTACTCTGACTGCAATTAGATAATTGTTGGTATCTCAGAAAATGAACTCTTCTGTTTAGAATTGTAGACTTTAGATGGACAAGGACCGGCTAAGTTTGGTTTGTCAAAGTGAGCAGATAACAGAACCAGGCCACCATGCTATGTAAAAGAATTAGCTTTTAGACACTTTATGTTGAATCTCGGTTTTTTAAGGATACAACTCTCTAGGGCTTTTTGTACCCCTGATTCTTGCTGTATTTACATATCCTGAGTTTCAATGGGACCTGACCTTTTCCCCTAAATAGCAAGGGACAGAGAACCTGGTTAGAGATGGACATCACTTACAAGCCAGCCCCCATTTACCTTATCACAGGCTGACCTTGGGTTCTGGCCAAGCAATACAGTCTGGTTTTCTCTTCTCGGGTTTGCATTAACAAAGCTTTTTTAAGCTTACAGGTGCAGAAAGGCTTGATATAGTGGAAACATTATTTTGTTTCAGGGAAAGGATAATATGTATAAAGGGATACATTAAAACTGAATTCTTACATATTTAAAAAATTTAACGTATTTACCCAGAGGCAGAAGTGATTTGGGGCTTAGAAAAAAAATCACAGATAATTTGAAATTCATACATTATTATTCGATTTAAAGTCATATCTTTCTTCATCTAGATCATATCAGTATAATTCTAAGAGAAACATCCCAGGAGTTTGAATGGGATTTTTTTTTTTTTTTAATGTAAAGCAATGGCACTTTTTTTTTTTTTTAACCAAATTGGCTTTTCACAGTGGCAGACCTGCAGCTGTTAACTAATCCCATAATGAGCAGTATTTACCCACACATTTTCCAAATTAAATATGGGTATATGCAAGCCTGGTTTAAGATTTTATAATACACACACTTTACCTGCTAAGGGAAAAAAATGTTAAATCTAAATTGCCCCAAGGATTACAAGCCCTGATGGGAAGATGAGGATAAAAAAGCTAGGGAGGGGATGTATGTGACTTTGTAGAATGCCCACTGCCCACTCAGGGCAGAAAGGGGAGGACTTGCAGAGATGGTTGAAGAAGAATGCAAGTACCTGAACATTGCTTAGCAGCTGTGATCAGTTTTCCAGAACCAGTTTTCCAGACATGCTCATGTTATTAGGACCTGGGTATTAAGAACTGCCATTCAGTCAAGCGCTGGTGATTGTTTTTTCCTAGGAGCCATTAGAAAAAAATTTTTTTTTCAGAATTACTGTGTAATTTTATATTTGTCCTTCTCTTTAAAATTCTTTTTTCAGATAGTAAAATGACATTTTTACAACTTTAATTTAATTTGGATTCTGTTCATTATAGTTTTTCCAAACAAATTAATCCTACACTGAGCTAAAACTTGTATTGCTAGAATGGCTGATCATTGCATCTCCCTCTAGCCTGCAAATTTTTTGAGATCCCATTAAATTTTATTCAGGAGTCCCTTACCAGCCAAATGTATTGTTTCCATGGATACAATTAATGGGGAAAGCAATTTTATAAGACTGATGTAAAAAAATGAGCACTTCATCAGCCCCCCTGCTGGTCGCATTTAGAGACTGGAGGAAGGAAGTCAGCTCTTATGGGGTTGGCAGAAGCTCTGTGGTGTAAAGGGGGCAAAACAATGAAAGCAGAAGTCAGAAGTGTCTTTTTCAGTGTAAGGAAGTAGCCCTGAAGACTTTATTAGGAGTTGGAAAATGCCACTAAATTGGGTGACTTTCTTCCATACTTTGTAATTATAGAATCCAGTCTATAACAACCTTAACACACACACACACACCCCTCATTTCTTAAGAATACAGATGTCCCTTCTCCTTTAATTGCTGGAACTGGATTTGGGGTATCTGGTACAGGATGGATAGGCAAGAAAGAATAGAAGCCTCAGTGCAATGAAGGACTTACTTACCAGCTCTTGACCGTCACTGATTTCTACCAAACATTTAAGTTGTAGGGGTATGGCTCAATCATCAAAATTTTTCTTGAGCATATTTATTTATTTTCTGAAATATATCCAATGAGGTGAAATCAGTATCACCTCATCTCATTTTCCAAAACACTGAAATGAAAATAAGAGAATCCTAATGCAGTATCCTAAGCACCAAAGAATAATTTCATTCCCACCCCCAGCCCAAGCCCAGGGCAGAAACCTAGAGAGATTTCTTGAAAAATTTAGGGCCCCACGTACAATGATCACATGGCATTTGAATGATGATTAAATTTGGGAGGGAGGGTGGTTCACTCTCATTAGGGGAAGAAAGGAGACGAGCAATTCTGTGTTCAGTTTTAATATCATTGTACAGCTTGTGGCAAAATGGTGCCCTTTTCCTAGTCTCATGTGACTGGAAATGTGGGATAAGCCAAATTAAAAAAAAATAATAGAGTGTGAACAAGTACATTTTTGGGTGAATAAATGCAGTTTAATTGCTTGCAAGCAAATACACTGAAGAAACGATTTGTTTATATTTTCAGTACCACAGCTATGCTGGGTTTTTTTTTGAGTTTGCTCAGAAGGGGGCTGTTACAAATGTGTTTTCCCCTGCAGAGGGCAGTCTGCCTCTACAAAACACACCCGGCCTCGGCAGCATTTGAGCGTAGAGAACAAGTATGTATAATTATTTTCTAAGCTATAAATGTAAATAATTCTTTTTCTTTTGGATGAGGCTGTGGGAAAAAAATCTACTATATTGGAAAATTATAGATTGTGTGTAGCTCCGTGTATGTGTTTTCCTCTTGCTCTTTTATGTATTGTTTTGCTGACCAGCTTTTTAAGATTGAAGGCATTTTTGAATAAGCATTGAGCAAGAAAGATAACAAATAAGGTCCCAAGTGGAGGGGGAAATGGTAATCAGGGAAGTAAGAGAACCATCAGGCTGGGTTGCAGATTAAAAATGTATTTATATTAAGAATTTAGGGTCCTACAAATTGCACCACAAATGTAGAGAAAGTAAAATATACCACCTGATAGATTTTTTAAAACACAGAAAATAATTTTAGTTTAAAGAGGTTTGTACCTGCAGCTGGAGATATTTAATCGGAGAAGTGTGAGAAAATAGGTATTTCTTTCTGTACTATTTCTCTCCCGTTTGATGTACCTCCCTAAGAGAGGAGTGGATTAAACCGAGACTGCTATTCCAGAAGAGAATGGGAACCTTCAGAGAAGAGGCGCCCGAAATGCATGGAACTGATGCACAGATAAATACGAGACAACAGAATTCCTAAACAGTTTAATCACAGGTTTTCTGGACTTTAAAGGGGAGGTTTCACTTTATGCTGACCAGGAGAAAAGTGCCCGGAGATAGATACTGCGAAGGCTTAGTTTAAGGGTGTGTGAAAAATGATGAAGCTGCAAACGATCATTTCAATAGATCAGCTTCAGTGGGCAAAAGAAGCCACCTTCCCGGTGTAGAAATTCATAAACACTGGGAAAAATTACATAGTTTTTGTTTATTGAAAAACATAAAAAAGAAATGTGTAAAACACTCCTTAAAAACACAATAACTAATACTGAGAAAAATGCTCAGAAATGTATGCCTGGGGAATATTACAGGAATCTGCAGCTCACACCGATTTTCACGTCGTGAATGCAAGTTTGGAAATACCTTTGAGAATTTCTCTTTTGCTGCTTGCCTGTCTATTTACTTGCCAGCATTTTTCTCAGTTTCTTTTTCTAAAGCTGTTTGAAAATGTGATTTCGTGTTGAGATGCTTTTGTGAAGTGCAATTTATTTATTCGCTTCTCACCACATGTTTTTATTAATGTGTAATTATTATATAGCCCGATAACACCAGCACAAAATTTATTGTCTCTAAATGAAGAGGAGGGCCCGTAAGTGGTTTAATTTTTGGAACTTGTATTTTTGGAGCCAGCTCTCAAATCATGCAGCTTTGTAGTCTGCGATTTATGACGGCTGTGGTCGAGCCAGGTGGAGCAAAGCCGCAAAATGGCAGGACAATTACTGGAAGGGAAGAGCATGGAGGAGTCTTGTCAGTTCCCAACGTGAAATTAAATCAGGTTACATAGAGAGTGATGTGATCTATCTTGTTAGCCCATTCTGAACACTTTTGAAAATATAAATTATAAACCTTTCAAAATTTAAAACGCAGGGAGATGAAGAACTGCATAGCTTATCCAGATGTTTATTTTGCTGCCATGAATTTTGAGATCAGTAAGTTTATTTTAATCGGGTGGCCCATTCTATATCATGTTGCTATTGCCCATACAATCATGGTTGTGAGTTTTAACCGTTTAGAAGGAATTTTATTTTAGCAAGTGTATTATGATCAAATAGTCTATTCTCTTTTATATTGACATTGTTCTATCTTGTCACAGTTGCCAAGGCCAACATATAATTCTTCTTTCTCAGAACTGCAGAGCAAGTACTAAATGTTTGCATGCATCCAACAGCCATCATCTTTGAGGGCTGTTCCTCCCTGTGCTATCGTGAACAGTTGGGCTTATGCCCTCTAATCCAAACAAATATTAGAAAGCTACTGGTGTTGTGGCTTTTATTTTAAAATGAACACCACTTAAGACTCATGAAAATTAAAAATTAAATCACAGAAGATAACAAAGTATACAAGGTACTATTAAGCCCTCCAGATGTTTAAAGAGTTACAGTGTTGGATAGATTGGTTATTTTTCACTAAAAAAAATGGAGACTTTCACCTTGTGAAATGTATGCATTTTGTGTCACCAATACTGATTTAGGGGAATGATGCTCTTCCCTGCTCTCTCACACACACACACACACACACACACACACACACACACACACGTAAGCATAGAGCACATACCAGCCTTTCCTGGCGGGGGTGGGGGGAGATTATGCCTACTTTCTTCTGTGTCTAATGAGACACACCTAATCAACTATCCATAAAATTAGTACCTTTGCCAAAATATGTGAACTTTCTTAGTCTTTCAAGTGTATCATGCGCTCTCCAAAATCCACGCAATTGGATTTACCTTGTTCTTCCTCACACCTAGGGAGCAATGCTTGTAGAGGAAAGGGTAGGTGGCTTTTATATGGCTTAAAATTTTTAGATAATATTCCAACTTGTGAATGTATTGCTATTAAGTGATCCTAATGCCTCAGGCTTAAGAAAGACTGTCTTAGAATCCTAAGTCTACACTGAAATTATGAAAAAGTGTACTAATTTTTTTTCCTGTCATCTCAAAAACAAGTCATTTTAACTAACTTTCACATTTGATTTGAAAAGCAGAAGCCTTCAGTACTGCGGTTCCCCCTCTGTCTTGACTCTGCATTGTATTGTGTTTTCCTGCCACCTTCTACCGCCGACTGGGGAAAAAAAAAAACACAAACCCCACAGTGGGAACCCTGATTTTTTAGCCATTCTGTATCTTCATTGCTGTTAGACTCATAATTCTGCTTGAGTTTATAATATTTGCGTTTGGTCTTATTACACCAAAAGAAATTCCTTGGAAAACTTACTCACTTTCTCCCCATTCCTTTCATTTGCAGATGAAAGGCAAATGCAGATTTAAAAAAAAATAAATAAATACGATATGGTTAGGACCATTCATCACACTCCCTGTCTGCAGGGTCTTTGTTTCTGTTTCATGCTGCGTGCATCACATTACATTTCTGAACCTGTTGTGAGTTTTTTTTTTTTTTTAAGCATTCTTCTTTTGTAGTTTATTAAAATAAAAATATTTTCAGTCAGCAGAAATCCCATTGGTTCTTCCGGAAATCTTGCCCCACAGGCCTTTGCAGGACAAGAACAGATTGTCTGGGGCCTAATTCTGAGCATTGTTTTTTATGAGGAAATCAAAAGTATAATTGTTAAGACCCAGTGTGTCCTTTTATGTCTGAAAAGGAGAATTAAATTGCTAGTGGCAAAGCAACAGGGGATAGAGAGAGAGAGTGGATGTGAGGCAGGCCCTCTGGAATTGGGGGTTTGTTGTTGAAAGTAAAGAGAGAATGCACTTCAGAGTGTACCCAAGCGAGTGAGCATTTGGCAGGTAGATCATGGGACCCACCCAGTACAATGCAATGGGAATTGAAAAGGAATAAATGCAATAAAATTGTCTCTCTGGCCATTCAGTTTGCGGCTGTCAAATTCTTCCTTCAAAGTCCCAATTTACAAATGGTGGAGAAAAACATTCTGATACTAACTAAGAAGATGGACTATCAAATACCTACCAAGTTTGGTTCTTTCTAGGGTAAAAATCTCTATATTCTTGAGGGCTTTTTACTGAGACAAGTGCCTTTTCAGCATAATTTATAATAGGTCTACTCTAGCTCTTTGACCTGTGCTTTCATTTTTAATTCTGATGAGAAATAGCTTGAAATTTTGATTTCATTTGAGCTAATTCTACTTTCTGGTTCTGATCGCTAAATGATATGTCTTGATCTGGGACTTGTGGTATAACCGTTCTAGATTCCTGAATTTAGTCAAGTTTTAAGAACATCCGCAGAGGTCTTTAATTGGGGATATTCAGGCAATTGTGAATTTTGGCAAACAATGTTTAACGTGTCTCAGTGTTTTAGGGGACGTACCTAAGACAGAAGATTCTTTGAAAATGATCTGTGTTCAAAATCTAATTGGTATGTAATGAAATAGATTAAAAAATAGGGAGAGAGAGAGTGTTGTGAATCCTGACAAAACGTTAGTGGTATGCCGTGGTGGACAAATGGTTAAACCATACACTCACTGGAGTATGAAGGCAGTTCTTTTCGGCTGTCAGATAGTTTGACCAGTGTCAGGCTATTCTGACGCGTGCAGCATACCTTCATTGCATCATAAATAAAACAGACAAATTACTTTTTTTTTTCTCTCTCTAGGACGGAATAAGCACCATGAGAAGGAGGGGAAAGGATTAACGGGGGTAGGAGGGGGTGATTTGGAGGGTCTGTAGGGGGTGAGGGGTCTAGTGAAGAATTAGAAGGGAAAGGGAAAAAGAGAGATCCTTTCAGCCCCTCTATGAATCTTGGAATGGCAGCCGAGAACAATGAGAAATCCAGGCAATTACCTAGAATCCTGTTCCCTTATCCAGACATAGAAAATATATTCTTGTACCAGCCTTCCTTCCATCCCCCACTCCCCGGACGCCCCCTCCCCTTCCGCCCTCCCCACCCCCCTTCTAATTCAGTTCTTTCGTGGAAGGCCCAGCAGATACAACAAAGGGAGAAGGGTTTCCTAAGATGGGCCACTCAGGTCTCAAGGATCCAGCCTTCCAGGGATGCAGCAGGAAACATTTTTTTTTTTTTTTTAATTCTCTGCCCTTATACACTTTAGTCACCTCTGAAGCCATGGCAGTGAGAGATGAGTGGAAAGGTATTTTCTGGTCTGAACTCTTTCCCTGATTCTCCGACAATCAAGTGCTCAGGGCACTGCATCACCTGGCAGACGCGCACCACGCCAACATATCTCTTCAGTCTTTGGAAATTCTGTCCTAAGGTGTGACTAGGAATCCTGGGCTCTGGAACCGGTTTGCCCAGAAACCTTAACGCAGAATCCCACTAAGACATTCTGCGTTATTCCTTATTTAATTAGTGCTGTCCGGCTAGAGGCTGCCACCTACCGAACTTTTCCCTTCGATTAGACACCACTGACTCGAGATGCTGGCAGCATGAGCAATTTGACAGGTACCGCCACAGTGACTGGACAGACTGCCCTTTCTTCACTCCTGTGCTTCCTCATCACCTCCCTGGCCAAAGCACCCGTGTGGAAGGCTGAGCTGTAAATGACTACTCCCTCTGAGGCCTTGAAGGTGGGAAAGTGTGCATCCCATTATATGCTGAGCAAGAGCATTTGGTTAGTAGTGTAGTGAAGAGTGACATTTAAGTGAGAGTGGGTGTCTGAACCCCTGTCATTTATATTCTAAGATGACAAGAGTGGACCCAAATCCAATTTCCTGTGTCCTCTACCCACCTCCTTCCACCATCAGTAGGACTTACTTTGCATTGTCTTGAATGGTGATGGTTTATAAGGCTCCATCCACACTTCTTGTCATGACTGGTAGTTCATAAAGTGAGTCAGCTGCCTGGGGTTAGGGTGTGGTTGGCAGCTGCTCACAAAAATTCCTCTCTGTACTAGTTACAGTAGCTGTGCAACCACTATAAAAAATGGAATACCCAGGCTTCCTCATGGCAACGCTTACTCAAGATAGTGCTTGAAAGACACTTAATTTTTTTCTTGGAAAAACAATTCGCAAAATCTCAGACGCCAGGAGATTGCTGAGACCACCTCCCTAAATTAGCCAAAGAATACTTGTTGGCATTTACTAGCTTATTTAACCTCCCCCTTTCAGTAAATAGATTTACTGGAAATGCCATTGCTTCTAGTAGAGGAGTGGTGTTTGGTTTCAAAGTGGATGCAAAGTGTTTCCACATCTACTGTGCCTTGCAGTGTGATTCGTATCTTGTGTAGTTTTCACTGTATTTATGTTTACAGCTTGGTTGTGAGTCAGGCGTGGCTGGAACCCTGGTTTAGACTTCTCTGCATCATCCTATGGAATCTGGAGGTTTGCGGTTGGAATCTGTGGGGTTCAGATTGCATTTTTACCTCTTGCCTGGTGTGATGTCAGGGAGATGTGATGACTCTTAGGTTGAGACTCAGCTTCTGAGGGGAAAACAAGCATTAGCCGTCTCATGAAGTTTAATAAAATGATAGCATAACATATCACTTGGTAAACTACCCGATACCTCGCAATGTTAGTTAAAATTACTCCAGTAGTTACTTGTATCTGTTGGTTGAGGCCTCAGTTCTGTCAAGGTAAGCCTAACCTAAGCACTGTTTTCTTAAGAAAGTTAAGAAAATCCCTAAAAATAAAGGATTGTCTGAGTTAACACTAGGAAATATGTTGGGAGAGGATGGTATTCAAGTTAAAAAAAATATATTGCCTGCAAAACAGCTTCCAGTGGCCAGATAGAGCTTTTTATCTTTCTCCTTAGAAGTGACACGTGAATTGAACATAAGTTCCAAAACTCAGTGCTGAGACAAACCATAAAATATTCCAATTAATGAGTCCCTGGTGCAATTTGTAAGTTCATATAGCAGATTCATCATAAAAACAACAACAATACCTGATATTCTTTACTGGTCATTTTTATGATATTTAAGCCAATTTAATTGGACTCCTTAACTGCTTGAGCATTGTCTTTCCAAGATTTATCTAGTACTGACCATTCCTGATAATTTTTTATTAGGTAAGATCATCTAATTTCTCTAAATTTAATTTCTATAAATGGTATGTTTGAGGAAAGTGTTACTGCAATTGAGGTTTTTTAGTTGTCAAGATAGATAATTGTTCCCAACTTCACTGATTTTTTTAAATTCCCACAGTCTAATTCATTCATCATATTATAATCGCCTTCACTCCTCATGTTGACAGTGAGGGAAGTTGTGCCTGGCCTGTGATGCATCCTATCACAGTCCACACTGCTGATCTGAATGGCTTTGATTTAGAAATCTCATATATGAATACAAGTGTATCAGACCTGGAGAAATCCTACAAGTCCCACAGACTGAAGCAGAAAACCTTTTCTGGGCAATTGTACTGAAACAGCTTACCCCAGTTCGTTTTGCTAAGGATGGAAAATGCCCAGAAAGGATTTGGGTCCTTGCTTATTTATGTGAATTTAAATGACTATAAAAACACTTAATTGAGGGGCAGCTGGGTGGCTCAGTGGGTTAAAGCCTCTGGTTAAAGCCCCTGGTTAAAGCCTTCCGCTCAGGTCATGATCCCAGGGTCCTGGGATCGAGCCCCACATCAGGCTCTCTGCTCAGCAGTGAGCCTGCTTCCCCCTCTCTCTCTCTGCCTGCCTATCGGCCTACTTGTGATCTCTCTCTGTCAAATAAATAGGTAAAATCTTTTTTAAAAAACCACTTAATTGAGTGAATAATTAAAAATATTATCTAAAACTATAACCCCATTTTTAAACCATTTTTACTTTTAAAAAACTATTTGACAGAATCAAAGTTTTATTTGAAAGAATGGCTTTAACTTTGGGAGAAGTGCAGAAACAGAAGGAAAAGAGTTAAGGATCGTGCATTGTTTAGATAGACATTAACTCTTTTTAAAGATGCTCCTTGGATGTTGAGATTTGTTTTTTAAATGTTGGAGGATGGCAAGTAATTCTAGAGGGACATCAAAGGACAGAGGATGCTATATCATATTAAGATCACAGTTTGGTGAATCTGTGCAAGGCTTTTCCTTAATCTAATGTAAAGGTTTGTAAGAACCTGTCATCTCACTGTTCGGTGGCTGCGTTTTACATAATACCCTTCAGCATTGCTGATACTAGCCTCGATGGCATTATTATTGCTATTTACTGTCGTGTGCTAGTGATGTTAAACCCGAATGGGATTAATAAAATAAATTAAGTGATAAAGATTTTAATGCTATTAACCATCAGTAATACTTGGTGACAGCAGAAGAAAAGGAATAGCATGCCATTAGCCAGCCTAGATAGACTCTACAGTGTGTAAACACAAAGGTTCCTGGTAATTCATGTTGATAAACCCTACTTTCTTCAAGTGGTTTTTCCTCCACTTTCATAATCTTTTTGTCCTTTCTCTTCCTTCCTCTCTCCTCTCCCTTACTTCACTCCCTCTTTCCCTCCTCCCTCCCTCCCTCCGCCTTTTCTTCTCTTTGTCGTATCTCTGTGTGTGAAGATGCATTCTTCATGATCTCTCATCTTTACTGCTTTGCAGTTATTCTGCTGTTATTGTCTGGAAATTGACCACTGCCTAGCGATCATGTGTGTGACTTCTGCCAATAAACCTGCTGGCTCAGACTTCTTTGCTCCCAGCTCTCTTTGCCTTCCTTAGCTAGTGCTTTCTTCACTCCCACTGTCTTCAGCTTCCACCTCAACACTCTTCATCCTCCCGCAGATGCTTCCCGGGGTTCTTTTTGAAATGGATGCTAGCCTTTTGTTCCAGTCCCACTCTGAGCCGCTAGGGTCAGGCAGCTAGCAGCCTCCCTGGGGCAGTGCTATGATGAATTTTGGCATGGCCAGGCTGTTAAACAACTCCATCGCAGAGTGCCAGGTTCCTCAAAGATTGAAAGGAGCTGTGATGAGCTTTTTCCAAAGGCTCCATGCAAGTTTTGAAATGCCAAAGATTCCTGTGGATCTCTAAATTATGTGGTAATTTTTTGAACCACGCCTTCCCAATAAAAGTGCATTTTCTTTTTCTAAGACACATAGGTACTCTGTGATCTTACTTGTTAGGCACTCAAATTTTTGCTGAGATTCATGTTATTTGGACTTAACAATTTTCTTTATTAAAAAATGTTCAAGTCCTGTCAACCTTTTTATTGCTGATTGTCAATTATGTCTCATCTTTGCCATCATTCACACGTTTTCTTCTTTTTAAAGTCATAATTGTTTTAAGTGACTCCCTCAAATAATTTTTTAAAACCTTAGTTATTTCAGAAACATTTAGAAAGTTGTCCTAATTGAGTACACACTTTTTTAAGCAGGTAGAGCCATTTATTTCAGCCCAAATTATTTATCTAGGTCTGCATGCATGTGAAAAATTGTTCAGATTAGAATACATTACATTTTTCTTTATGCTATTGAAATTTTATCTTCAGAATTACTTAATTTTTTTTACATTTATGTATTTGGGGTATAATGTGGCCACTACAGAGCCAAATAGTGGTCTTTAATTGGGACTACTTAAGTAGTCAGACAAGACAGTCCTGCTAGGGACCTTCATGATGTTAGTCGTAAATGAGAAGACATTTAAACTTAGTGGATGTGACTGTGTGCACAAAACATAAGCATCTTGCATGGCCTCTTGGCAAAGCAGATGTGCCCTTCAGCTGTTCTTCATTTTGATGACTCACAGCTTTTCTGGAACCAAGGAATGGGCAAAAGTAACAGGAAGGATATGTGTATGTGTGTCTGTGTGTCTTTGTATCTGTGTCTCCATTGAATGCAATGACTGTTCTCAGGAAGGATAACTTGGGCTGATCTAACAGTTCTGTACCTTCCTTCTTATCCTTTCTGGTATCCATTAAGTTAATATACTGTTGCCTTCATGGGACACCTTCTTTGATGGTGAGTACAGTTAAATGCCTATTTAGAACATGTCATGGGCTAAGCAATGCAAGAAGGTACATAAAGTATGGCGGAAAGAGAGGGAGAAGGGGAGAGGGAAGTGTTGCTATAGATTTTTTAACTTAAAAATGCTTCTTCTTAACAATCCTTTGCAGCTGGCAGAAGGCTAAGGTTTCTCACACTGTGAAAGGAAGTCAGACCATAAATAAGCCAGTTGAGCACACCTGGAAAGAATAAAATGCCTTTCTAGACTTTACACTGTGCTCAGAATGGATGCCAGCCTGGTGAGTGCATTCAAACGGTATGGAAGAATGTGTAAATGCCACATTAGTATAAAGCTAGGGAAATGTTTCAATTTTTAATCTCCAACTTTTAAACAAATCGTTTATGGGAGAAAATATGGAAAGGCATTTTTCAAAGTTGATTATGTAGCTGTCATGTTTGGGGCGATGGACCTCTTTGGAAAAGTAGTGACAGAATAAGACAGAAAGCTCTCCTCTCACAGTCAGAGACTCACAAACTTTCCCAAAGCTGTCACAGTTTTGACCCTATGGATCTAATTCAAAGAGCAAAGATAAGCAGTACATTCCTCATCTGATGTGCATAAAAGATCTAATGTGATCCAGTGATTATTAGCTCTCTTTACCTCATCCCCTTTCAGGCTATTACATGAGATTTTATTATCGTTGCCCTGGTCATACGTGCGCTGGTGCGGCTCTTGGGTTGGGAATTGTGGATGCTTCCATTTAATCATCTGGCTGTCAGAACTGTCTGTGATGTCCATCCCATCTGGCTTGCGCCTTTTACAAATTTTAGGGTAGGATTCTCAACATCCCCAGAAGCTGGGCACAGCTGAAACAAGTCAGCAGACTTAAGGTTATACTGCTTTTGTCTGAAAAGTGTGTATTCACAGCCTCCCTTATCTGCAAAAGAGAGTTCATGTCTAGGCCACGGGAATGGACAGGAAGCATAGACTTTGCCAGGCCCAGGCTTGACTGTGGGATAGACACTTCCCAGGTGAAGAGAAGAGACTTGGTCTTGCACAACCCATTCCTGATGCAGCTAACTTGGCCCCCAGATTCTGAAGTCCAGATGGGGAAGATAACTTTTTTGTTTGTTTAGTCTTCGTCAATTTTTACAGATGAATGCCAACATTAAGTCGATTTTTGAGTACATTTTAAAACATGTATGGTATATCAGGAAAGTAAAAACAAGTATATCTGGGCCCAGCTGCCTTATCACATTCTTTCTCCTTCTCCAGTTTATCTCCTGTCACTGGCTTCTTTTGAGGGTAGACACGGATTCTTCGTGTATCCTTGGCTGGTCCATTTCATTAGCACCCCCTTGTACAGAGGGACACAGTGAGCGGAGGAGGGCTCCCAAGAGACAGCACAAGGCTTCCCTTTAGAATGTATTCATCTTCTTTACCCAGGTGGCCTCTTTCCAAAACATGGGTTTTGCCTCCCACTGGCACTCCAGAAGGGGATGGGAGGAAGCAAAATAATTGTCAAGTACCTGCTTTTTGCCAGGGATTGCCAGGCCTGGATGCCACTGAACCCTGGAGTCACTGGGCTAACATGTCTGGTGATTATTTTGTGCCAGACACTTTGTTAGAGTATCACTTAATATTATATAACTTCTTATATCTGAGGGGGAGGAGCCTGAATATTTGATGTTTTTTAATACCAACTTAGTCCTTCTGAAAAGAATAGTAGGAAAAAAAGAAAAGTTTATTGTCCATTTGTTTATTCTTTGGAAAAATTAATTGTATGTTTTGATTTTTGAGTAATGATAATATCTGCTGATGTTAAGTAAAAAGCCAATTTTTAAGAAATTTTTGTTCCAGGGCACCTGGGTGGCTCAGTTGGTTGAGCCTCTGCCTTCAGCTCAGGTCATGATCCCAGGGTCCTGGGATTGAGCCCCACATCGGACTTCCTGCTCAGGGAGGAACCGGCTTTTCCCTCTCCCTCTACTGCTCCCCCTGCTTGTGCGCTCTCGCTTTCTTTCAAATGAATGAATAAAATCTTAAAAAAAAAAAAAGAAATTTTGTGTTCCATTAAAAAAAGAAATTTATGTGTTGAATAGGCTGACAGTGATTCTAAAAGGATAGATATCTTAGTGGAAAGACTAAAAACTGAAGTTAGTAGTTTGCTTCAATAATAATTGAAGCCAAAGGTCCATTTTAGTACAAGTTTGTTTGTAGACCAAATGCTGAGATGCTTGCCTTTTGATAAAGATGGAATTCACTGTTTGCAAAGTTATTATATATCCAAAAGGAGGACAGTAGTATTTTTAGCATAATATGCCGCTAATATTTAAAGTGTTCCTTTTCTGATACTATTGCTTGAAATTTCCTGTGATATCAGTTAAGCCCTCCGATCCCTGTCTCAGCCGTAAACAGTAATTGAGGATATTGGATGATTTTTGTCCACATGGCAGAATGTACTTCATGATTCAAAAGAAGCAAATCTCTGCATTCGGTTTGTTTATACTACTTTTTTTTTTTTTTTTTTAGTTTCAAGATTTTGGGGAGTAAAGGAATGGTTACATAATAATTTTCGTAAGTGACCAATAACAGATAAAAATCAAATAAATAAATGGGGACATAGTACATTACTAAGCATTTCTTGAGTGTGAGTTCACTTTATGTTCTTTTTCAACAGTTTATTTTCAGCTTTTCTTCCTAAGTCTCTTGGCTGATTTTAGAAACATGCATTGTCTTTCTAATTTTATCATCTATGTCTTCGCTTTTTTATATCACAACATTTTAGTTCATCTTTTAGTTCCTTTTTGGCTCAGAATCAAGTGGAGAAATCCAACACGAGAGTAAAGGGGGCAATATTACTAGTTTGTGAGGAATGTCACATAACATACTTGAGTATTATATGTCATGGTGTCAAATATAAATCTCTTTACCGGGCTTATAACTTTACTGTTAAAATTCACCTGAGGGTGATGCTCTATAGGTAAGAAATATTAATTGAAAAGAGATTTACAAAACCAGACCTTAAAGAAAACACCAGAGGGTGTTTCTAATTTTCCTAAGCATAGTTTTTCTATTTGTATTCCCTTTAATATGCCACTATGATTTTTAACACTCTATTTGATAGGCAGTAAATCTAATTATTACTGAGCATATAAAAAATGTATATATAATGTAAGAGAGCTGGCATCTAAATATTTTGCTTTCACATTCATGGATTATTTGTTAACAAAGTTTCATAAAGATTTTAAAAATCATTACATATCACAGTTATACCTCTAATAAACTAATTATATATGTTGATTCTACTCTATAATTAGGCATAATTACACTAATTGCATAAACAGATGATAATCAACCCAGAATTACTTTATAAAACAAGAACATTTACACAACAATAATGTCATTAAAAAACATAAGCCCCCAAGAATGAGACAAAGCAAGCACCCCCAGGAAATTCAGTTAGGGATTAAGTGTCTAGCACTGTAGGTATAATAGGGACGCTGTCACCTTCCCATTACCCTAATGCACTCCATTCCTCTTAGATATAGTATGTTTAAATCCGGAGCTGTGAATTTCTAGGCCTTTGTGCCTTTGTCTCACCACCTTAACATTTTTAATGTAGTTTTTGTTGTGTAAATCTATATAAGTGCCATCACCCGTCAGCGGTGACATGTGATGGCATGAGGCCGACCCAGTCTGCATGTATTAGGGCTTTTTGTGTTTGTGCAGTGGAACCTACTTAAACAAATTCCAGTTGAAGGAATAAACCTGTAAAAGGAATACATTTTCCCTGTTCTGAAACAATAGCTCAGTGTTGAATGGATGCCCATGAAAAGAATAAATCACACAGAAGGATAAAGTTCTTTTCCTCCACAAGGCAAGAGGAAGGTAATGATGATTTTGACCTATTGAGGAAATAAATCTCTTGATTTATCAGTTTAATGTGCAGCCCAATCTAGAACACATGCCAGGAAACCTCCTTGAAATTATTGCTAAATTTTGGATTCTCTGAAAAGAATTCCAAGTAACAAAAACATTATGAAGAACTCAACAATTTCACACACACACAAAATGTTGAGGCTCCCTGGACAGGAGCACGCTTGAGATTCCTTTCATACCTCGAATATCTAGTCATTTTATCAGTGCTAGACACCAGTAAATCAAATACCTAGCATTCTGGGGTTAGAGGTAAAAATTAAGCCTCTGTTAAAATACAGTGTTTAGATTGGAACCGCCCCTTTGTGTTGTCTTCAAACAATAGTCTAGGAACTCTAGACCTGTTAGTAAATATACTTTGGGAAGGACTTGCTGTGAATTTGAAGTGAATTTGGGCCTTCGGAAATGTATAGATCCCTGAGTTGTTAGCTTCTAAGACTTGAGGCATCTATGCTATATAAAACTTCAATGCCCATTATCATCTTAATTTGTAGTAGAGCAATCAGAGTATTATTAAGGGCATTTAGGACTGGAGATGCCAACTCAAGTCCAACTTGAGAGCCTGAAGATGCCAGCCTGTATTCTAACTTCATCAATTAAAAAAATGTAGTTGACAAAATAATATATAATTTTTAAAACTGTCAGCTGCTGATAACAAGTAGACACTCAGGCACTCAATAAATACTTACTGAACAAATACATGAATATAGGAGGAAAAAACAGTATTTGGTAGGTTCCCCCCCCCCCAAAAAAAAAGCTAGAATGTAAGCAGTGTTTTGACCAAAAGCTTGCTAATCACTCTATTTCCTCTGATCACAAAATAATATTTACTGTAAAATTTTGGAAACTATATATAGGCACAAAAGAAGAAATGGAGAGCCTTTGAGTTATGTGCTGTCTTTTTACTCTCCAGAAAGCTTCCATTCCCACCATTTTTGCTTCAAGAAGCCAGCATAGGTTTTTATTACTTGTGACTCGGGATATATTAATTGATAAAGAAATGGATGCTAGAACCAGTTACTTCTAATGTTCCCAGTTTAAAGAAAAAGAAGGATAAGCTCAAAGTTCTAAATTCTTGGCTTTAGAAGGGGAATTTGTGTTACAAATTGAAAGAATATCTTCTCTCTTGGCACCACAGAACTGAGGAAATTCAAAGTCAGCAGTGGTCAACTCCCAGTGTTGTCGAATTACCAAGTCAGTTGAATTCATTGCTGGTGTGAAAGTATACTGATGAGAATAGAATTGGGGTGGAGATAGTGGGAAGCATTTGAATGATTCAGCCAATAATGAACTCCCTCCCAATCCTATGAGTCTCCTTTGTGGGCTAAAAGAGACTTCTTGCCCTGTTTTGCTTAAAGACTTTGGAATGACCTTTTGCAAAGGGAATCCAATATTCCTTATGGACATTTTCAACATCATACACTACCCCATGACTTATATCCCAAAGACTGATCAATCCTGGTGTGCCCTGGAATATCAGTTACACAGTTGAAACTGCAAGATTTTGTTAAGTTTTATTTGCAGAAATCTGACTGGATGTGTGCAAAAGGGTTCTAAAGGTAAAAGAACAAGGAAGGAGTGTAATTTTATTTTATTAAATTTTTTAAAAGGTTTATTTATTTGAGAGAGAGGGTGCGCATGCACATGTGAGTGTGGGGAGGGGCAGAGGGAGAGAATCTTCAAGCAGATTCCCTGCTGAACATCCCCCAACCCATGAGATCATAACCTGTAATTTTAAATTTGGCTGAATTAATTGATACGGATATACTTGCTACAGATTCTGGATTCTGTGTAGCAGCTTAAGCGAGAGTGCTCAGTGTTACTCAAGGCATTTAGCTGCTCAGGAAGTTAGAAATGTTGGAGTGGATTTATCATGTTTGCCTAAATTTACCTCATGTCTTTGAAGAGGATTTAGAAGATACTCCCTTTAGGCATTTAGAAATACATTCATGAGAGTGTTCCAGGTCTTGGAAGACTACTGAAGTGGCTATTCTCTATAAGCCAGTGACACTGGTGGGAGACACAACAGGGTCCATGAATTCACTGGGGTTACAGGTATTCCAGGATGGCAAAAGCTTAGTAGCAGCTCAGAATCAGAAGCAATAAGATAGATGTGGTTATCATAATATGCATCAGATCTAATATGATAATAGTTTGACCAGCTATAGTGTTTGGTGATAACTAGGGTTAAAATAGAGGGGCAAGGTTTGCCTGGCTGGCTCAGCTGGAAAAGTATGTGACTCTTGATCTCGGGGTCATGAGTTCAAGCCCCCACATTAGGTGTGGAGATTACTAAAAAAAATAAGTAAATAAAGCTTAAAAAAAATTAAAATTATGGGTAGCCCAATAAGGTTCTATTCAATACGAGTAACAGAACAACTGCATACTTGATAAACTGAAGTCTGACATGCCCTATATCAATAGTCATGATCTCTTTAAAAAGTCCCAAATCTCTGTAAGTTTACAGTTTAAAAATTCTTTGAATGCAGGGAAGGCCAGATATCTTGAGAGGGAGATATCTACAATACATCTTAATCAGTACATGTATATCTTTTTGTCCTTTTCAAAGGGACCTGGGTAATTCACCAGGGTAACCGAACGCTTGGAAGGAACCTAGAACGTTTTTTTTTTTAAGATTTTATTTATTTATAACTACCCTATAATCCAGCAATTGCACTACTGGGTATTTACCCTAAAGATACAAACGTAGTGATCCGAAGGGTCACGTGCACCCGAATGTTTATGGCAGCAATGTCTACAATAGCAAAAGTATGGAAAGAGCCTAGATGTCCATCAACAGATGAATGGATAAAGAAGGTGTGGTATATATACACGATGGAATACTATGCAGCCATAAAACGAAATGAAATCTTGCCATTCGCAACGACGTGGATGGAACTAGAGGGTATCATGCTTAGTGAAATAAGTCAATCAGAGAAAGACAACTATCCTATGATATCCCTGATATGAGGAAGTGGAGATGCAACATGGGGGACTAGGGGGGCAGAAAAAGAAGAAAAGAAACAAGATGGGATTGGGAGGGAGACAAACCATAAGTG
>PISX010012687.1:0-59734 GCA_004024625.1 Mellivora capensis
GACGCCTGGGTGGCTCAGTTGGTTGGACGACTGCCTTCGGCTCAGGTCATGATCCCGGAGACCCGGGATTGAGTCCCGCATCAGGCTCCCAGCTCCACGGGGAGTCTGCTTCTCCCTCTGACCTTCTCCTCGCTCATGCTCTCTCACTGCCTCTCTCTCAAATAAATAAATAAAATCTTAAAAAAAAAAAAAAAAAAGAAGGATCAGAGGGATCAGAGGGAGGGAGAAGGGGAGGGGGGAGAGAGAGGAGGAGAACTTGCTCTACGTCAGGCACAGTTTTAAGCCCATTACATTTATAACCGTTGTCTCATAAGAACCCTGTGAAGTATATGCTCTAATTTTTGTATTTTACAAATGAGAACACTGAATCAAAAAGATGTCAGATAACCTGCCCAATTCGGTGCTGTGTGGCCCGTGATCTGCAGCACTGTGTCCTTCCCAGTGGGTGCTGAGAAGCGGGGCCTTAGAGCAGGGCCATAGGAGGCAGGCCTGGGAGGACCGCGGACCCAACCTCGCATATACCGAGGCCCT
This sequence comes from Mellivora capensis, assembly GCA_004024625.1. Taxonomy (NCBI): domain Eukaryota; kingdom Metazoa; phylum Chordata; class Mammalia; order Carnivora; family Mustelidae; genus Mellivora; species Mellivora capensis. The sequence goes on from PISX010012687.1 coordinate 532, forward strand.
TAGTCATTATGTTTATTTCTGTAGGTGTTTTAAAGGGCAGGGCTCTGTTTCATGTTACAATTCTTGTAACATTGTTTTGGCCTTGCTTAATTTTTAATACTGTTGGAGACTTAAGAAATGTAAGTGACCAGGATTCTCTTAACTTCCACGAGGCCACTGGTAGGTGATTGCAGGGGACATTGGATTGCAGTGACGTGCGTAGCTAAAGGGAGGTGGAGAAATCAAAGAGGCTAGGGTTTGGAGGTGAGGGAGTCGTGTCTGGTCCAGAAGTCTATGGAGAAGGGGCTGAAGGGGTGGCAGTCCCAGGTCGGGACATGAGGTTTTAAAGTAAACACACTGATTTCACTCAGAGCTGTGTTTATTTGTACGGCCTTGAAGGGCATTGGACCCAAGATGCAGGAGGAAATAATTGGGGTTTGGAGTGGTGTCAGGGGAGATTGCCGCAACCCTATGAACGCCCCCTTTGGTGCCCCCAGCCATGGAAAGGAGAACAGATACGGTGTGGCAAATGATGAAATCATATGCAGGGGCAATATTTTTACATTGGAGAATAATTTACATTTTACACTTACTCTTTGTGCATGTTTCTAGATGACAAGGAAAAAGGAAGTGGGAAGAGTTTAATCCTAGCAGAGAGATGGATCTCATTTGATGGGGGAGCCGTTTCAAGGCAGGTGGGAAAGGACTGTCAGGTTAGACACGCAGAAAGCGGGACACTTCCTACTCTCACACAAAAAGGGGCAAGGAGAGTAGCGGAGAAATTTTGAAGCAATGGGAGGAAGGTTAAAGCCTTTCAGAATGAATGTTCCCTAGCCCCTGTAGTAAGTAGGTAGCAACATCATTGCCCAGGAAGCACTGGGGATTTGAGAATGGTTGTGTATCACCTGATAATTATGTGTCTTTATAGACCTTTGAAACTGATAAGGGAAAGAAATAATAGAAGCTCTTAGAATATGTTTCAGTATTTACATTTAAAATATTTCATCCTAACTATCCTTTCTGAGTTGGTGGGGGCTGGGGGGTTGGAAGACTGTTTCCAGGAGGGGGCAGCAGTGCTATAAGCATTTTACTTGGGTATGTCCTTTCTCTGTTCACTTGGCTTTTAAAAATCAAGTAATAATGTGTTTTCTGTCTCTATTACCTTAACTAGTGAAAAAAAAAAAGAAACAAGGTTTATGAAGCTATTTAATCATCTTACAGTTATTAATTTATTAGTCTCACATTACTAAACATAGCACTTGTGGAAAATACAAAGGTACTGAAAATTATCCTTACATGTAACAGTAATATTTGAAAAATTTTGGTTTGATTTGGCCTAATTTTGTCCCATCTCTGTGTGTGGCTTGTATAATAAATTCAAAAAAGGCTTACCAGCTTAAATAGCTTTTATAATATAAACTGTGGGACTATAGGACTAATTGGGCTTGTTGAAAGAATTTTTAACATATAAACATTAATTTTTATTGAGCACAGACTGAATTGAAAAGGCTAAACTTACATGTTAAAATAATTTGGCAATCTAACTGCAGATTCAAAATTTCTGGAAATGTAAATAAATGAAAATGTAGGCAGTGTTTTGCCATCTGTAATGAATTAGCATTCCATTTTACCAGCTGCTGCTGGGGTTTTTGACGCTGACTCAGGATCTAAACACACTGGTTGGGGAGCTGCCGATAAATGTAAGGAAGCAGGAGTTTCAGCGGACAGGGCTGCTCTGGTGGTTAGAGAAGTTGTTGGAGTTTCAAGTAGCAGAGATTCTTCCGCATGGGGCAGGCAGTAGGGGTGTGTTTTGTGTACAGATGTTACCAGAACGAGAGGGGCATTTGCTGCTAAGGGGCCAGAACATTGAGGACGGCACTGCTCACCAGCATGGAGGTCTTCCTTGGGAGGAAAAACAAGCAGTCGTCCCTTATCTAGCTATTTTTAGGCACAATAACAATATTTGTACATTGCTGGGAAATTTGGGGCTCTAGATTAATATTTTTTTTCTCCTTGTATTTCAGTTACAAGGACTTTTATTTTTGAACACAGAGGAGGTAACGATTTCTTGGAAAGAATGTGAACTTGGAAGTCAGACATCCCTAGATACGAATCATCCCTAGATACGAAACGACGCTGTCGCTCGTTAGGTGTGTGATCTTGTCAAACAGAATGCCTCAGCTTTCTGAGCTTTCTTCATCCGTAAAAGCGGGATAATATCTACCTGGTAGAATTGTTAAGACAGTTTATACTCCATGGAAAGCCACCTCAGTCTGATACTGTCTGTCTAGCCCAGGAAATGGGGACATACAGGGAGGAATGCAACAACGTATTTATGCAGGTGATCTGTTGATTTCCCATAGGGTGTTAAGGTCTGGGATACTTTGAATAGCAACTAAGAAATAGATGTGGAAGCTTACCATTTCCTCTGCAATACTGTGTCCAAACGGTAGTGTATTCATTTCATAGATAGGAAATGACTTTTCTGGTTTATATGCTTTTAGTATTATTTTTTCCCTCGGTGTGGACTTACCAAAAGGAAAAATTTTTAGTGAAAGTTGTTTGTTTGCTTCGGAGCTGAAATGCTTCGGCATCTTCACATTGTCAGGATCATGCAAACTCAATATATTTTAATTCAATAAGTAGTAACAAAGAGAGCTGGAGTATCCGTGTGTGTGTGTGTGTGTGTATGTGTGTATGTGTCCCTCTTACCTTCTTATTGTCAGTGTTCTTATAAATTAGGCTTCCAGATATTAAAATATTACATATTGGCCAGAACCATCCAGAAGTCAATACACGTATTGAGTCAATACACTTGTTTAGTCTGTAGTATGTACTACCTATTGGAAGACGCACTGGTGACAGTTCTGGCTTTACGGAGCTGACATTCTGGTGGGGCTGGAAGGGGGTTGGTGTGGACCGCGGGGAATTCAGAGCACACAAGCCTAACATTGTGATGTGGTCCACGCTATGATAGGGAAAACGTGTGTGGTTAGGGAAGCTTTCGGGCAGGCAGTGATACAAAATATGGAACACTTTCCCAAAAGTTTATTTGTATGAGCAGTTATGACTCAGGGATATGACAGTGCCTCAGGGGTTAAAATACACCGCGATTTTGACTCCGACAGATTTGTGCATGCCACTTGCAAACCTTTGCAATCTAAGACCTGACCACACTTAAGGAGTTTTTACTCAAATATGGTGGAAGTATCCTGTGAGTTTTCCGATCTCCCTGTGTCCAAAATTGCCGTCCTGCTCTCACCATTACAGAATTCCCAGGGGTCCTCATAGGCTGTGCAGGACCGAGATGCACCTGTCCCGGCATTACCCAGGCCAGCCTGAGCTCACTCCCTTAGGGCTAAGACCTGTGTCACTGATTTGCTGGTGACTCACCACGTACCACTCTAGCTGGCCCTGACTCTGCTTCCTCGGCTGTAGCTCAGTGTGAACTCAGAGAACCTGTTTGTGACCCTAAGTTGGTTCTCTGTGCATTTCTTAGTGTTACTCATCCACCCATGACTCACGGCTCAGTTCTCCTTTTCAGTATGTGGATTGGGGTCACCCTTAATTGAGCCTGCCTTCTCTTAGAAGCAGAAACTCTTACGTTGTTTTGACTCAGCCCTGGACTGTTTGAAGTGTCTGTGTTTGGTTTTGTTTGATCCCAACCCTAGCTCCTTGGCCTGGAGATTGGGGCCATTCGCGGTCCTTCTCTCCAGCCTTAGCCCCAGCCACGTCCCTTCCTGCCGTCCTGTCAAACTCACATACAGATACTTTTCCGTGAATGTGTTTCAGACTTCTCTACCAAGATGGTGGGTCTTTGTTGCCCTGGTTTCCTTCGTTTCTTTCTTTCTTTTTTTTTTTTTAAGATTTTATGTATTTATTTGACAAACAGAACACAAGTAGGCAGAGAGGCAGGCAGAGAGAGAGGAGGAAGCAGGCTTCCTGCTGAGCAGAGAGCCCGACTCGGGGCTCAATCCCAGGACCCTGGGATCACAACCTGAGCCGAAGGCAGAGGCTTTAACCACTGAGCCACCCAGGCACCCCCTCCTTCGTTTCTTCAGGCCCAGCTCAAAGTTGCCACATTTGTTTTGAATCTTGCAATGATTTCTCCTAGAAATAATTTCTCCCCATTTGACACTATTCCACATGGCATTGTAGTTCCTAGCGTTACATCTTGTCCCCCCTCCTAGACTGTTAGATGTTGTGGTCAGGATCCCATCTAGTGTCGTAGTCATTTAGGTTCTAAGTAAAGTTTTGCTAGTGGAATGCAGTGGGGTCTCAGACTTCAGAGGGTAACTGAGAACCGCAAGACTGAACGCCCTTTTCACCTGCCCGCCCCTCCAAGCTTCCCCCGTTCCCCACAGACTTGGTTCTGCTCTTTCTATGCCGACTGACTGCAGAGCCTACCCTGCCCCTGTTCCTACATTACAACGGCTTTCCACTAGCGTCTGGGACTCCTTCAGTGCTGGAGCAATAAATCTTTAAAACCAACCACAACAACCCTATCTCTTGACTCACTTTTAAATAAATCTCTCCCATCAGTGATGGTTTCACTGCTAAGGGGATAGAGACCTGTGTGCATTGTCTTTCGACTCACGTGCTCCTGGTCTCTCCAGTGGTACATTGTCAGTGGTATAAGACACTCTGGGGCTCCGCAGAGTGCCTTGTACCGCTGGCAATGCAAGGCTCCCTAGAAGCAGCGGAGAACAGTCTGGTAGGAGGAGGAGGGTGTGGTTGAAAACTGCTCAGATGTGCTTAAAAAAGACTCTCGATGAATAATATGTCCTGTCTTTTGTGTATAAGGTGCTTTACCAGTTTGTAGGACGTGTAACCTTCAAAACAATTCGTTTGGGTAGACATTATTCCTATGTTTATAGATAGGAACCTGAGGTTCAGAAAGTCACGTGGGAGACACGAATGGATCTTGTGGGGGCAGGTTTACTCTTGTCTCTGTTGGGGGTTTTGAAGTTTAAACTTCATTCTCCTTCAGCACCTGATACCAGCACATTCCTTCCTATCCTTCGTGAATTTCCTACACTTCCCACTCCCAACCTCCTCTGACTTCTCTTACCTCTCTGGCTCTAACAGTCATCCTTGAGTCACTGGGCTTGTGGTTCCCATTCTGTTCAGTGGTCCCTGCTGTTGCTGCTTGTGTCCTGGGGTCATGTTCGGTAAGAGAGTCCCCCCTGCCCAAACCAAGAGGGCGACCAGGTTTACCCTGACTGTTGTTTTTTGACTTCAGCACGAGAGTTTGATCCTGATTATCTTTTTTTGTATTTCCAACCTTTGTTAATATTTTGTTTCCTGCATTTTAAGTCTATCTGCCTCTTGTCTTCCTCGGTTTCAGGCCTTTTTGCATGTTATGAGCAGGGTTGTCTACCATGTTCTTGCCATTGTCTTCCTGTCAGAAGATGTTGTTTTGTGTGCCAAGATAGTAGTTTTAATTATTTCAGAGGTGGTGACTTTTAACAGTTGACACACACACACACACACACACACACACACACACACATATTTCTTTTCTTTTTTTGGTTAAATTCTGTGTCTCATGTATCACACAAGGAAGTATTCAGGCATATTTTGTTATATTGGCATTTCTGTAAGTAATTCCCTTATACATCAATGTGAAGAAGCTTGTCAAGGGCTCCAGAATATTTAGACTGGGAATGTGAAGTAATAGTAAGTAGTTCTGCATATTTTTTTAACCCTGTCAAAGAAACAAAATTCTTCTAGTTTTTACAACATTTTAATGTAAAACCAAGATGTCGTAATGTATCGTAATACTGGTTTTCTGTTATTTATATATTTCTCCGTGACCTGTAACTTAAACAATATACATTAAGCCCTGGGATTCATATGTAATGTGGGTCTGAAAATGTATTTGAAAGTTGATTATTCATTAATTGAACTAGTGGTTCTCTATCCAAGTGTGATCCCATCCAACAATTCAGCATCTTGGTTTCCAGTCACCAAGGAGGACTTGTTAAGAACTCAGGTTTCTGGGCCCCATCCGCAGAGTTTATGAGTCAGTGGGTCTGGAGTAAAACCTTGAGTATTTGCATTTCTTTCAAGTTCCAAGATGATAATGATGCTGCTGGTCTGGGATTATACTTCAGGAAACACTGAAAAGAGACCTTTTCTCCATTGGCATGAGATTCCTTCTTTTTTTTTTTTTTTTTAAGATTTTATTCATTTATTTGACAGACAGAGATCACAAGTAGGCAGAAAGGCAGGCAGAGAGAGGGGGGAAGCAGGCTCTCTGATCAGCAGGAGCTTGATCCCAGGATGTGATCCCAGAATGTGGGGCTTGATCCCAGGACCCAGAGATCATGACCTGAGCCGAAGGCAGAGGCTTAACCCACTGAGCCACCCAGGCGCCCCATCCTTCTTAACTTACATACTTCTAAGCATATATTCTGTGTATATGGTATATAAATCTATAAATCTTCATTTTTGACTCCCTATCCTCTACATTTCTTACTAAGAATTTATTGTTAGCATACTCTTCTACTTGTGAATGGATTCTCTTTTTCTGTTATCTACTTTAGCACATGTAGATGGGCAGGATATTGATTTTGCTATATTTATCTAGACATTTGATTGAACTTTCTCATTAATTATTAACCCTGTAGCTTTTTAGTTGATTCTTTTGGGCTTTCTAGGTAAACAACCATATTGTTTCTATTTTTCTTTTGGACCTCCATTTATTCCTAAAATGGCTCTCTGTGAGATGTTTTTCCTATCTGCTAGCATGTTGCTGTTTCTTTGTTGTTGTTGTTGTTACGGTTTTATTTCTTAAATATGTCTTCCATTCATTTTAATGTAGTCTCAAATCTCCAGTTTCTGCTTCCAAAGTAGTTAAAAAATTTTTAAAAATTCACACACTTGAAAATTCATTCTTTTTGGAAATTGTTACTGCCACTACAATCAAGATATGAAACAGCTGTACCCTTTGCAAAAATGTTCTCCTGTCCCTTTGTAGACAAACCCTCTTCTCACTGCAAGCCTTAGAAACCACAAATTTGTTTTCTGTTACGGTTTTGCCTTTTCCAGAATGTCCTGTAAATGGAATCATATAGTATTGAGCCCGGTAAGTCTGGCTTCTTTCACTTGGCGTAATGTGTTTGAGATTCATCCGTATTGTGGCCTCTTCGCTCCTTTTTATCACTGAATAGTAATCCACAGTATGAATGCACCACAATTTGCTTATCTGATCACCAGATAAATGAAGGATCTTTGGATTGTTTCCAGGTTTTGGCAATTATGAATAAAGTCACTATAAACATTCACATACAGATTTTTATGAGAACTTTCTAAGATAGTTTCTGATTTTCTTCATCGGTTTTTCATTTTCATGTAGTCTGCACTTACTGTGCTGTATTTTCTTTTCATAATGGCTTCCTCTGATTTCTAGAATTACTGTCCTTTTCTGCGTTGTTATTAAGAACAAGTTTCAGAACCGAAGAAAATTTTTTTGATTTACATTTCATATTGTGAGAATTCGTCTCTTCTTTTGGGCTTTTAATCTTTCTCTTTCCCTGCTGAATTTGTATAGGCTGTGTGTCTTCTTTGTTCCTTCTTTGTAGTAGAAAAGTCTATAGTCATTTTTGAGGTTTAGACAAAATGAGATAATTCAAATATTACATGAGTTCTGACAGAAATTGGTATATGGCCCCACCAATGATTCTTCCAAAAGAAGCTTCCCAAATCCATGCTGAAGGAAACAACAAAACCCAACTCTTAGTAGGTGGCTGGATGGGAAATGGAGCAGTGAGGAATTGCATTGGAACTATAGGTATGTGCCTCTTCTCATATTTCTCGGATTTTTTTTTTAACCAGTTGTTGGATTTTAGTCAAGATAAGTATGACTAATTCCAGGCATCTGTCCCACATGTGGCAGGCAGAATTGAAATGTGGTCCCCAAGATTCTCACCCGGTTCTCTACATAACTTCTGTAATCCCCTCCCCTTGAATATGGACAGAATTCTGTGAATATGATGACATATTCCTCCCATGTTTTTGTAGGCATTGGCCACATGTGGCTATTGAACATTGAAGTGTGGCTGATGCAACTGAACAATTGAATGTTTTACTTATTTATTTTTAATTAATTTAAAAATAGCCACATGTAGCTAGTGGTAGTTCAAGTTGATAATAAACTTGCTGAAATATTTGGTGTGAAGTATACTGATATCTGCATCATACTTTGAAATTCATAAATGAGTATATATAAAATGTTGCTTATAGCATCTAGGTGGTGGTTATATAGGACTCATTGTAAAATTATTTCAGCTTTTTCTTTGTATTTAAAAAGCTGTTTAATAACATGATGGTGGGAGGAAATCTTTCAAAGGATTTTACTGAAAAACTCATTATATCCTGTGAAGAAAAATCCAAGTCCAGATGACTTCACTGATGAATTTACCAAAAATTTAAGCAAAAATTAGCACCAATCCTTCTCAAACTCCTTTAAAACGTAGAAGAGGAGAGAACTTCTTCTGTTAATTTATTCTCTGAGGTCAGCATTACCCTGATATCAAAGCCAGACAAAGACATTAGAAAAGAATCACACACCAATTTTATAAGAATATAGTGGCAAAATACCCAGCAAAAATACTGGAGATCAAATTCCGTAGCATATTCAAATTCCTGGGGTAAGTCCACTAAGTGGGACTTACCCCAGGAATGCAAGGATGGTTAAACATAGAAAATTGATCAGTATAATACACCGACGTATTATAAAATACCTAAGATAAACTTAGCCAAGAAGGTTAAAGACTTGTACTCTGAAAACTATAAAACATCAATTAAATAAATTGAGTATGGGGCACCCTGTGACTCAGTCGGTTAAGCATCTGCCTTTGGCTCAGGTCAGGATCTTGGGGTCTTGGGCTGGAACCCTTCATTGGCCTCCCTGCTTTTACCTCTTCCTGCTGCTCCCCCTGCTTGTGCGCTCATGCTCGCTCTCTCTTCTCTCTGTGTCAAATAAATAAATAAAATCTTTAAAATTGAGCATGACAGAGACAAAAGGAAAGATACTCCATTCTTATGGATTGGAAGAACCAGTAGTGTTAAAACGGCCATACTACCTAAAGCAATCTACAGATTTAATGTACTTTCTATGAAAATACCATCAACATTTTTTCACAGAACTAGAACAAAGAATACTAAAGTTTGTATGGAACCACAAAAGATCCTGAGTAGCCAAAGCAATCTTGAGAAAAAAGAACAAAGCTAGAGGTATCACAATCCCAGATTTCAAGATATACTATAAAGCTATAGTAATTAAAGCACTATGGTATTAGCACAAAAATAGACACAGAGATCAATGGAACAGGCTGGAAAGCCCAGAAATAAACCCACACATATATGGCCAATTCATTTATAACAAAGGAGGCAAGAGTATACAGTGGGACAAAGGTAGTCTCTCAACAAAAGGTGCTGGGAAAACTGGATGGCAACTAGATGCAAAACAATGATACTGGACCACTTTCTTACACCATACCTAAAAATAAGCTCAAAATGGATTAAAAACCTAAGTGTGAGACCTGAAGTCATAAAATTCCTAGGAGAAAATACAGGCAGTAATTTCTTAGACATTGGCCATAAAAGTATCTTTCTAAATATGTCTCCTCAGGCAAGAGTAACAAAAGCAAAATTAAACCACAGGGACTACACCAAAATTAAAAGCTTTTGGACAGCAAAGGAAACCATCAACAAAATGACAAGGCAACCTACTGAATGGAAGAAGATATTTGCAAATGACATATTCAACAAGGGGTTAATATAAATATATAAAAAACTCATACAACTCAACACAGAAAACTCAAATGATCTTGATTAAAAATCAGCAGCAAACCTGAGTAGGCATTTTGTTAAAGAAGACATAACAAATGGTCAACAGACACATGGAAAGATGCTCAATCATCACCAATCATCAGAGAAATACAAATCAAAACCACAGTGAGATTATCTCACATCTGTCATAATGGTTAAAATAAAAAAGAGGAAATAACAGGTGTTGGTGGTGATGTGGAGAAAATGGAATCCTTGTGCACTGTTGGTGGGAATGCAAAGTGAGAGTGGTCCAACCGCTGTGGAGAACAATGTGGAGATTCCTTGAATGATTAAAAATAGAACTACCCTACCATTCAGCAATTCCAGTACTAGATTTTTACCCAGAGAAGACAAAAACACTAATTCGGAAAGCTGTATGCATTCCTATTTTTATCGCAGCATTATTTATAATAGCCAGGATATGGAAGCAACTCAGGTGTCCTGGAATAAATGAATGGATAAAGAAGTCACACACACACACACAGAGTGTTAGGTTACTTAGCCATAAAAAGGATGAAATCTTGCCACTTGCAACAGCATGGAAACATGAATGGATCTAGAGGGTATGATACTAAATGAAATAAATCGGACAGAGAAAGATAAATACCATGATTTCACATGTGTAATTTAAGAAACAAAGGGGAAAAAAAAAAAGACAAACACAAAAACAGACTCTTAAATACAGAGAACAGACTGATAGTTGCCAGAAGGGGAGTTGGATGTGAGTGAAACAGAGGAGATGAAGAGTGCACTTATTGTGATGAGCAATGAGTAATGCATAGAATTGTTGAATCATTATATTGTACACCTGAAGCTAATATAATTTTGTGTGTTAATTATACTTCAATTTAAAAAAACCACATTAAATAATGAAGAAAAAAGACCACATGATCATCTCAATTGATGCAGAGAAGGCATTTGACAAAATCCAGCACCTCTTCATGATCAAAAAACTTAAAAAAAAAAACAAAAAACAAAATACTGTGCAAATAGAAAGGAACTTCCTCAAGATGATAAAAAGCGTTTATGAAAACCCACAGCTAACATCATACTCAATGATGAAAGACTGAACGCTTTCCCTCCCAGATTAGAGACAAAACAAAGATCCTTACTTCCATCACTGGTATTTAATATTATACCGGAAGTTCTACCCAGAGCAATTAGGTTCAAAAAAGAAAAAAGAATAAAATGCATCGATATTAGAAAGGAAGAAATGAAACTCTTTTTATTCACAGATGTAATTGTCGTGTATTCAGAATAGCTCAAAGAATCTTTAAGAAAGCAATTAAAGCTAAAATAAGTTGTAGGTTATAAGGTCAATACATAAAAACCAGTTGTTTTTCTGTGCACTAGCAGTGAACAATCCAAAAATGAAACTAAGAAAGCAGTTTCATTTGTAGTAGCATCTAAAAGAACAAAACATTTGGGAATAAATTTAACCAGGACAGTGAAAGAATTATGCACTAAAAATTTAAAACATTCCTGAAAGAAACTAAAGAAGACTTAAATAACGGGAAGATATTTGTGTTTATGTATAGTAAGACTTAATATTAAGATTTCAGTATTGTTCAGAGCAATCTACAGATTCAACACAATCCCCATCAGTATTCCGACAGCTGTTTTTGCAGAAATAAAAAAGCTGATTCTCAAATTCATGTGGAATTGCAAAAACAAAACAAAACCACAAACCACAAATAGCTGAAACAATTTTTAAAAAGAATGGATTTGGAAGACCCACACTTCCCAATTTTGAAAGTTGTTATAGAGTTACCGTTTCAAACGTGTGGTGTCTCCATGGGTATAGACATATAGATCAATGGAATAGAATTGGCATTCCAGAAATAAACCCATACCTTTATGGCCAGCTAATTTTTAACGAGGGTTCCAAGTCCATTCAATGGGGAAAGAGTAGTCTCTTCACCAAATGGTACTGGGACAACCAGATTTCCACATGCAGAGAATGAAATTAGACCCATGCCTCACTCCATATGTGAAGAGTTAAAACTGCAAGACTTTTAAAAGAAAACATAAAGGTAAAGCTCCTTTACCTTGGATTTATCAGTGGTGTCTTAGATATGTCACCAAAACACAAGCAGCAAAAGAATAAATAGATAAATGGGACTTCATCAAAATTTGAAATTTTTATGCAACAAAGGACATTATCGAGAAACAGAAAAGATAGTCCTCAGAATGGGAGAAAATACTTGTGTCATAAATTTGATGAATTGAATGTCCAGAATATGTAAAGAACTCCTCCAGTTTAGCCACAAAAAGGCAACCCAATTAGAAAATGGGCAAAAGATTTGAATAGACGTTTTTTTTTTTTGAAGAAGATAAGCTCTTGAAAAGCTGCCTAAAAGCAGTCATTAGAAAATTGCGAAGTAAAACCACTTTGAGAGATAGCATTTCACACCTGCTAAAACGTTTGTGGTTTACAAAATGGAAAATAACAAGTGTTGGGAGGACAAGGAGAACTTGAAACACTCCTTCGTTGCTGGTGGGAATGTAAAACGTGGCTCTTAAGAAGTTAAATGTAAAAAAAAAAAAAAAAAAAGAAGTTAAATGTAGAATTACCATATGATGTAGCAGTTTTATCCCTCACTCTATACCTGAAAGAATTGGAAACAGCTCCTCAGATACTTGTTTCCATGTTCACTGCAGCATTATTCACAATAGCCAAAAGGTGGAAACGACCTATCATCATACAGGTGGATAAAGAAAATGTGGTATATGCATACAATTTAACATTATTTAGCCATAAAAAGGGATGGAGTTCTGATACATGGTATACAGCATGAACCCTGAGAACGTTAGGCTCTGTGAAGTAAGCTAAATACAAAAGGACCAACACTGTACGATTCTGTTTATATACATACAGTATCTTCAGTAGACATAATCATAAAGACAGTAAGTAGATTAGAAGTTAGCAGGGACTGAGGCAAGAAGAAATACATAGTTTTTACTTTGGATACAGAGTTTTTGTTTGGGATGTACAAAGTTTTGGACATTGGTCATGGTTAAAAGTTGCACAATGTTGTGATTATAATAAATGTCACTGAAATGTAAAATTAAAATTAAAAGCTGATGAAATGAACAGTCAAGCCAGATACTAGAAGATATTTATAAGACATTGAGTCACTTAGTCATTGAGTGGCCAGCTCTTGATTCTCGCTCAGGTCATGATCCTGGGCTCTATGTTCCACAAGGAGTCTGCTTCCTCTCTCTCTCAAAAATAAAAATACATGTACCCCTGGGGATAAAAATACTTTATATATTTATAAAAAATAAAAAAATTTATTTAAAAAAAATTACCTTAAAAAAAAAAGACAGGGACGCCTGGGCGGCTTTCTCCAGAATGTCTCCAGAATGTCATTAGAGTAATGAGAACATTGTTGGTGTCCAGACTTGAGTGTTGTAAGTGGTTGTGAACTCAGTTGGTTAAGCGGCTGCCTTTGGCTCAGGTCATGATCCCAGCACCCTGGGATCAAGTCCCACATCGGGCTCCTTGCTCGGCAGGGAGCCTGCTTCTCCCTCTGCCTCTGCCTGCCACTCTGTTTGCCTGTGCTCGCTCTCTCTCTCTCTGACAAATAAATAAATAAATAAATAATCTTTAAAAAAAAAAAGACATTTATTTGACAAAGGATTGGTTTTCCAATAATAAAAAGACAACTGAATTTTAAAACAGGAAAAAATTTGAACAGATACTTCACAAAAGAAGACATAAAATGAGTGGTAAGTTCCCTTCACGGTGTTCAGTATCATGAGTTTTCAGGGAAATGCAGATTCAAATGACAGGAAGATACCACTATACATTCAGTACAGTCGCCAGGATTTAAAGGATTGACAACACTGGGGCGCCTGGGTGGCTCAGTGGATTAAAGCCTCTGCCTTCAGCTCAGGTTATGATCCCAGGGTCCTGGGATCGAGCCCCGCATCGGGCTCTCTGCTCAGCGGCGAGCCTGCTTCCCCCCTCTCATTCTGCCTGCCTCTCTGTCTACTTGTGATCTCTCTCTCTCTGTCAAATAAATAAATAAAATCTTTAAAAAAAAAAAAGATTGACAACACTAAGTGTTGGAAAGGAGGCGGAGCACCTGGAACTTTCATATATTATTGCTGGAAGTTGGGGGTCCCAACCAGTTAGGAAGAAGTCCACCAGTTTCTTAAAAAAGCAAGCATGTACTTATCCTAAAGATCCAGCATTTCTACTCATTTTACTTAAATGAAAACAATTGGTCACAAAAGATTTAAACAGAAATGTTTGTAGCCATTTTATTCATAATAGCTAGAAAAATTGGAAATGGTCCATGTGTCCATCAATAGATGGATAAACAAAATGTAGTTTACTTACACAATGGAGTATTATTATTTTTTCAAGATTTATGGACTATTTTGAGAGAGAGAGAGCAAGCAAGCATGGGCATGGGGGAAGGGCGGGGGGGTGGTTGGAGAGAAGCAGACCACCCGTTGAGCAGGAATCCTGACATGGGGCTCAATCCAGGACCCTGAGATCATGACCTGAGCCGAAGGCAGAAGCACCACCAACTGAGCCATCTAGGCGGCCCTCAGTGGAATATTATTTAGCAATTAAAAGACATGAATACGAAATAACAGGGATTTTTCTCAAAAACATACTAGATGAACGAAGCGTTACACAAAATGTGCACAGGGCATGGTTCCATTTATATGAATCTCTAGAACTGACAAAACTCATCCGTGATGGAGAAATGTTCAATATATTTGTTGTCTCTGGGATATGGCTGGGGAGGGAGTAGTGAAGATTGATAGGTACGTGGGTTCGGGTTTCAGAGGAGTGCTAATGTTCTGCATCTTGAGAGTAGTTTGGGTTATATTTGCCAAAACTCATTTAGGATCTGAGTATTTCATTTTATGTAAATTTTGCATCAAATGAAAAAAACTGTACTTCATGATAGAAAAAAATAATTCTGGGCTTTGATGGCATAAAACCACCATATGCCCTGTGGGGCTGTCACCACTGGCCTGGGGCAGTTAGAGCCCCATGTTGTACAGTGTCCTCACCATGTGTGTAACGTGCTTGAAGCTCCGTCTTGCCTGATGTTTCTTACTGCCTGATTATCAATTTGGAGACCCTGAGCATGTTGTGCGCAGGGTGTCTAAGGAAGCTTTCTCTTTCTCCAGAATGTCTCCAGAATGTCATTAGAGTAATGAGAACATTGTTGGTGTCCAGATTTGAGTGTTGTAAGTGGTTGTGAAAAGAACAAAAGAAAACAACCAAAACAAAAAACACCTCAGCAAGATAGATTGAAGAAATAGTGTGCAATGGATAATCTGATATGTTTTCAGGAATGAAAGCGTATGCATGAAGTCACATTTCTCTCTTGATGTCCGTTGTAACTTCACACACTCTTAATGGAACATATAGTTGTATTCAGAGCTGCCTGGTGATGGCCAGATTTTTTTTTCCTGAGCTCTCCAGTGTTTCTTTTATAATCCTTCAAATAAGGATCACCTGTACTGTTGGTTCAAAATACCCAGAGATTCTGTCTCAGTGGGAGAGGGAGGGGGTCATTAAATCTGTCCTTTCAACAAGTATATCAAGTAAGTTGTCTCAAACTGCTTGGGAAATGTTGCCTTCAGACTGTCACTGAAGGCACCGGACAGGAAATACTCTTGTAATCCTTAGTGGGGGACCAGTAATTGCTTAATTTCATTACGACAATAATAAAAACAATGTATGATGTCATTGGCAGTTACTTCCGGTCTTCCAGTCACCCTTCTAAAATGCTGTCGTGGCTACTCGTCTGATCCTCGCCAAAGCTGGAGGTGCTGCTGTTCTCTCCTGTTACGGATCAGGAATCTGTTTCGGGCAAATAACTTGCCCTTGGTCACAGTGACAGGGCATGCTCTAAACCCGGAGATGCTGGCTACAGAGCCCACGCCTTGGCTTGGAACGTGCTTGGCTGCAGTCTGGTTTCTCGGGGGAGCGGCTGCTCCTGAAGGGCTCACAGGTGTCTCCTCCAGTACGGAGGTGGGAGGTCGCCCCGTGCCTGCCACCCTCCTCCCGTGATCTGCTCACCCGCCGGGCGGAACTCTTGATCTTGAACTGCGGCCGGCTTGGAAGGCTCTGGCTTGCAGGCTCCTTCGCAGCAGCCCAGCGGCCGTGCCACCCCGTCCTCAGCATGGGGACAGTGACCCGCCGCGCTGTGTGCCACACGGAAGGTGATGCCAAGTGGGGTGTCGGGCATCCTGCACTCCTTCCCATTTCCCCCTGTGCTGCCCACCCTGCTGAGTTCCAGGGTGCTTATGGGGCTTGTCCCCTTTTTGACGATTGTCTGTTTTTCTTTGTAAAATTGATTCTTAACCTCCAGAGTTTTTTCCCCCGAGCTCTGCTTTCACTGACCGTATCCTTCGAGTTTCTGTTGTTTCGTGTCTTTCCTTTTCTTCAGCACTTTTGTGACTTCTGTTTTCTTTGTATCTCTGTTAAAAAAGAGTTGTTTCCGGGGGGCGCCTGGGTGGCTCAGTCGGTGAAGCGTCTGCTTCTGGCTCAGGTCATGATCCCGGAGTCCTGGGATCGAGTCCCACATCAGGCTCCCTGCTCAGTGGAGAGTCTGCCTCTCTCTCTCTCTCTCTCTCTCTCTCTGCCTGCTGCTCCCCCTGCTTGCTCTCTCTCTCAAATAAACAAAAATGTTTTTTAAAAAAAGTTGTTTCCACTTCACCACCCATAAGGAAACCTTACCGAAAAGCTGAACTCAGATTTGCTTATGGTAATGTAGAAGACAGGGGGCCATGCTAAACCACCCTTGAGGGATGCTCCTGGTGAAGTCAGACGTGAGAAACTTGACAGAAGCAAAGATACAGTTACTTCCTAAAGGAGAGGTGGGAGGGGCCGAGGGGGGGAGATGGTAGGGTAGAGAGAGGGAGAGATGGAAGGACAACCTCGAAGATGACACGATTTAAGAGAACATTGCCGTGTGTGGATCATATGTGGATCCTTACTCCAACAGACTGTGTGAAAAAGGGACAATTAAAAAACTGAACGCTGATGAGGTGTGGTAATCGTGAAGTAGTTGTAGATGAAATGACATAATTTGCAACTTGCCTCAAAAACCTGCTGCCGGGGGCCGGGGGGGCTGGGGTGTGCGGGTAGACCTGTGGATGGGCAGCCCTGTGTTTCAGTTGTTGAAGCTGGTTCCTGAGTCTTGGGGACTCCTTGTCCTATCCTGTCTACCTGGGCGTACATTTGAAGTTTTCTTCTCTAATAAAAAGTTACAATATATGCTTATAACCCTTCGTCATCTGCACAAACCTCCGGAGTTAATAAAGCAGTTTTTCCTTGAAAATTGATGTAAGGAGTTTTCATTTCCCTCATGCTAGCTCTCCACGTCTCCCTTGGCCTGCTAAGATCCTGTCCCCCTATCTTCTGACGGGGTCTTTCTAGGCAAACCCACCTTTCGGGAAGCGGTTGCCTCAAGCATCGGTGTTCATAGAGTCTGATGAAATTGGGTAATTTGAGTGAAATTCAGCAGCGCCGAAGTCAAGTGGATGAGAATCTCCAGGTCTTCCACCAAACACCTGCTCTTGGCGACAGGTTCCCAAAGGCCAGTGTTACTGATTTACCTGAGCTGAATCTGCGGGAGCAGGTGCAGAGTCGCTCTCGGCTTTTGTCCTGCACCTGCCTCACCCCAGGTAAGGAGAAACAGCTGCTGAAAGCAGAATAGCGTGACCCTGTAGGTGGGTCTGGAGTGATCCCAACTATGCAGCCCTTTGTGCAGCCTCATTTTTAATGGCTGATGTTTTTGACTTGGCATCACAGGAGAAGCACATTAGGACATCTTTTAATCAGGTACTAAGTTCTTTGGGATGTTGACTGGAGTCGTAAGGTAATCATGATTCACTCAAGTTGCTGCACCGAATGCCGTTTATAGCTTACTGCCAATGAGGTGTATGCTGGCCTTTTGCTTGCCTCGGAGCAAAGGAACAATAGGATTCAATGCACCTGCCTCCACACTGTGTATCTAAATGATGCTTGGCATATTCAGTTCAGATCTTATGCCTGTAGCAACTGTTTTTCAGTAATTACGATAAAGAGGAAAGGATCTATGGAATGTGGAGGCTGGGTTATTTGAGTGGGGAGGACCTGACCCTGGGGGAAAATAATGTCCGTTTTAAGGCATATTTGCCATATTGCATAATTTTCTGTTGTGTGCTTAGCTGCATTTATCCGCATTGTTTCCCGGCTTTCCTCTTTGGTTGTGTGTCGAATGTATAATGGTTCCAAGTACTTCTGCAGTCAGGTGAATCACTTCTCCTGCTTGCTGAATCTACATGGCTTTGGATGAGTTATTTAATCTCTCTCTTCTCAGTTGCCTCTCTGCAAAGTGAGGATACTGACCGAACTAACCTCATGGACTCATCGTAGGAGTCCAATGAGAAGATGTGTGGAAAGGGCTTAACAGCAGGCCCCGTGCTTCACAGAACCGATGGGGGAGTGGGGGAGAAGGACTGGTGTCGTAGTGTATGAGCAAAAAGACTGGGTATATGACTTTGAACATTTCTTACCAGGACAGAAATGAACATAATTTCATGCTAACAAAACGATCCTTGTCAAAGCATTCAGGCGGTGTGATTATAAATGACATGTAAATACACAGAAAGGAAACGTGTTTTAAACTTCTTGACATGTAATCGTGTACTAAGTGCGTTGTAATCAAGAGGAGAATGCAGTTGTTGTCAAGGACGTTAGTAGTTGGTTTGCCTGTTGGCTGTGTACTAAGTATCTCAAATGGGGTTTTGGAGTCAGTCTGACGAGTAATTCCTAGTTCGGGGTATTACTGACCTCACCTATTTGATTCCTTAAAAAATCAGTTTCACTACTTTTTGCTTAAGTGTTGTTTTGTAAATCAGTGTACAGATTTAACAAAAATTCTTTTATTCTTACCGCACCGTTCAGATGGTCTTAAATTAACTGTGATTAGAAATTGGGAGATTAATCTCTGATGTTACATTTTGTACTTTTTTCTTTTTTTTTGTTGTGCTTTCAAATATATAGTACATAATTCTTTAAATAGTGATTGGAGAAAACACATCAATGCCTTAAATTTTTAAAAAGTCTTAAATTTAAAGTGTTGGGTTTTTTTGTTTGTTTGTTTTAAGAATTTTGCATGACGACCCTCTTTGTAAAAGCTACTCTCAAATCCAAGATTTTCCACTTAGGAAAGTTCGAAGACCTTCTCGTCCTTGTGTGTGACGTGATGGGCGCGTGGATAACTAGACGGACAGACAGGAGGTGATGCATCTGTTCAAGAAGGTATTTAGCGTCACTGGGTTGGTCATTTCCTTTAGGATATTTCCATTCTCTAGGAACACCTACCACTGGCAGTTGTGGTGGTCCCTCAAGTCTCTTTCTCTTTGGCTTTGTTGAACCGCCACTACTTATAATCATTCCTGGAAAGAAAGGGAATGGCTTTCCATAGCAACCTACCCTAAGGCAAGCCCAAATACACACTCAGAGGCAGGACTGCCTTGGGGAAGTAGGCGTATTTTCATAGTCTCTCCTTAAAATCATCTTTCTCTACTTTCTTTACCCAGAGGCCCTTTTGAGGAAGCTGCAAGGCTTAGTTTCCTGTTTTCACTACAGCTTCCAATAGGCTGCCCCATACAGCCTGGTCTCCGGTACCCCTGGAGCTCCGTGAAAGGAAAATCAGCATTCTGGGCAGCCACTGAAAGGGAGCACTGACAGATCCAAATTAAGAGATTGGAACTTGGAAGTAATCTCGTTCCTTTTGAGATCATCTTACGAAATTTAACAATGGGTTGTGGGAAAATAGGTAATGACGTCTTGGTAAAAGCCTCAAGTAAAATATTTACATTATGTCCCTTTGATATAAGATGCACATTTTCACAATTCGTTGGATGAGTATTTTGCGCTGTGAAATAAAGGGTAAAGAATGCCGTAAGTCAGTAATGAAAGCCATGGGTTGGGTTTTGTGGTTGAGAAATAAATATATATAGTTGAGTTTGATTTGTGAACTCATCAAATTAACATGGTTCTTTCATTTTTCAGTTAACATTTAAATGTAGTTTAGGCTTCTTTACCTCATTGTTGGAGCCTGAGTCTCCCAGATGTTACCAAGTTGGGTATGGAGTATGGAGCCAGAGAAATTGCCGTGATGATGACTCCCTACCTTTCTCAGAATAAAGCCCTCTTCTCAGAGAACTGTGGCCTTGGGAGTATCAATTATGTTCAATTCAATCAGGTTAACATGTTCCTGAGTTCAGAGGCTGGGTCTCAGAAATTATTTTTTACTCAGACATGCTACCTCTAAAGGAGAATAAATAGGACTTTAGACTTGAAACTCCTTTTAGTAGCAGTGAATTTTTTTAAAAAGGTTTTATTTATTTATTTGGCGGACAGAGATCACAATTAGGCAGGGAGGCAGGTGGAGAGCGAGGAAGGGAAGCAGGCTCTCTAAGCAGAGAGCCCGATGCGGGGCTCGATCCCAGGACCCCGGGATCATGACCTGAGTCGAAGGCAGAGGCTTTAACCCACTGAGCCACCCAGGCGCCCAGTAGTGAATCTTTAAAAAAAAAAATCTGTTTTAAATTGACATTTATTATATTTTTTCAAAGGTTTATTTATTTTAGAGAGAGAGAGTACGTGTGAGTCAGTGATAGGATGAGAGGGCAGAGGGAGAGAAGCAGACCCCCCTCTGAGGATGCAGGACTTGATCTCATGACAATGAGATCATGACCTGAGCTGAAATCAAGAGTGGAAGCTTAATCCACTGAGCCCCCCGGGCGTCCCCAACACTGACACTTAAAAGATGGGTGAGTATGTGATTCGACCTGCTAGGCAGAGTGCTGAGAATTCTGGCTGTCTTGGCTGAACATATCTAATAGTTTGGAAACTGATTTTTAAGTTCTGCTGGTTTCCGGATTGCTACACTAATTACGTTGATTTGAAACGGTCCAGACGATTAATTTAAAGTGTTAGAAAGCCAGTTTCCACGGGAGATGTGATTCTCTTTATGGAAAGGATGGCCTTCTTAGACCAAACCCAACTGTGGGATCTAAAGGGCGGATAAGGGTGAAGGCTGGCGCTCTCCTCTCCGTCTCCATCTGCCGCCTTTCTTGCGAAAAGAGTGGGAAACATGATGTCGGTTACTTCGTATTGTTGTCTTGAGCCTTGGTCTCCAAGAACACCCCAGTCTGTATCCCCTTTTGTCAGAGATGATTCAGCTGGGGCATTTGTTCAGAAATGACGTGAGTCAGATGGAGCTTCCAAGTAGACCAGCTAACATCCGGGTGAAGTGAAGAGCCCAGTCACGCGGGTGGGCAGAGGCAGGCGAGGAGGAGGAAGTGATTGGGATGCCGTGTCCCTGCAAGGGGAGGCTGTCGACCTTCTCCAGACCAGACGGAGAGTGAGGCCACATGTCAGGGCCTCTTTGACCTTGGGAATCTGGTGCCAGTCAGGTACCTCCAACAGCATATATATCTGCATTATAGCAAAACAACTGTTAGGAAAGTCTTCCTAGAAATAACTCTTCATTTTGTGTCTCTTTCCTACCAGATCTTCGATTTTATAATCAAATGATAAGTCAAATTTTATTGTAAGGGACTAACAATCTTATGCCAATTATTTAGGGGAAAATGGTGTTTCTATGTGTCTATAAAAAAAAAGACTGGATTGAAACAAAATAAGTGGTTACCTCTCAATAGTGAAATTTAGTTATTTTTTTTTCTTGTTTTTTTTAATATAATTTTTTATTTATTTTTTTATAAACATATTTTTATCCCCAAGGGTACATGTCTGTGAATCGCCAGATTTACACACTTCACAGCACTAACCATAGCACATACCCTCCCCAATGTCCATAGTTATTTTATTTTTATATCATATGGAATTTTTTTTATAGTGAGTGTCCATAATTTTTTTCTTACGATTAATATGAATCAATTCCTCCTCCCTCCCTGTGATGAAATAATTAAAAATAATACCTAGTTAAAGCACTTGGTGGTTTTAGTGCTACACAATAAGAGGATATGTTGGTGGCTGTTATTTTTTTCTGTGGTTTATTTATTCATTTTTCAGTTAAATGGCTTCATAACTAATACATCAGTCTGTTGAAGATTGGATTATATGATTCAGTCAAGGTCTGATGAATTGATGAAATTAAGTTTCTGAATCTACAGAGAATTCTATGAAAATGTGGCTGCTCTGTAGGGTATAGTCTTGTTAATCAACAGATTTTTCCTCATTTTCTTCCAGTGGGAAAGAATAGCCCAGTTCCTCTTGTATATATTTTAGTTTTGTGACACCTGGATTCTGCAATGGGGGACTACATGGGCTCTTTTTGCTGTTTTTACTTAGTCTGGGTTTTGCTTCATTTGCTTCTGCATATCTCTGCCTTTGTCTCTCGTTGATTCGTATGTCTTCTCTGTACCTCCAGATACTGTCTTGGTCCTTCATGGTCCTTGCTCTCTGTTCATATCTCTGTCTCTCTCCCCCCCCCCCTTTTTTTTTCCCTGTCTCTCCTGCTATTCCTCTCTAGTCAAGCTTGTCTGAATGAGATTTTTTAGGCAGATTAGACAATAATGACTAGAGCAGATTGACCTTAATGGGACTCATTCTGAGAGGGGTCTCCTGCTTAGGCTTCCGTAGATTCTTCACAGGAGTGAACTCATATTTACAGAAATACTGTAATTGTTCTAAAGTGGCCTACTCTTGACTAAGGACTGTTTTTCTTGGCATCTGAGATATAGAGATGGAAACCCAATGTCTCTTTCTAAGTATACTGGATTCAGTAGGATTAGGAACACTTACCGAGAGTCCTGATAAACTAAACAGTATTTGAATAATACCATCCTGAATATTATTGAATAAAATAATGTTTTGTAAAGTCAATCATACCTAGGTATTTTCTTATTCTCGTAAATGATAGATTCTATATTTAGAATAATCCTGTGATGAAACTTTTTGTAAAACAATTTCCTCCTAATATGTGTTTGCTCAGAGTGACTTGTACTAAGATTAAATATGGCTCCCAGAACTCCCCACATTCAGACTACTAGTGCCAATGAGTATTTTGGACTAGGTCTTACTAAATTCCACATATCCTTTGTATGGAAGTTGAGACCAAGAGGGGCCCAGTGACTTGCACACATTGTAGAACTAGTTCTAGTGAACAGGACGCAAACAAGACTCAGTCTGCTGGAACTATCCTTCCTCTGCCAGTTCTCCAGCTGCCTCATCACGCTGTGTCCTCCTAATGGGGTGTCCGGTTCAGGGCAGAGCGTATCTAGTGCCTGGTGCGATGAATCTTAGGAGCAGGCTGCTTTTAAAAACCCATTTCCTGGGGATATAATATTTACCAGGTTTCATACTCTAAGTCTTTTACATTGCACTAATTTCAATTTTATTCTCACCATGATCCTGTGAAGTTGTTACTAACATCAGCATTTGTGGATGAAGAAACAGAAGTAGAGAGGTCCTGGGAGACATGCCCAAAGTGCCGTGTTAGCTTTAAGAACTGATAAAATGCTAGGTGACTAGAGATGCTGCCTGGGCCCTCTGTTCTTAATACCCTGGGAAACACCTGAAGTTATACTTGACCTTCCCAGTAATCTAAGCCTTAAATTTTACCTGCAAGAACTTTGGTTCTTAGAAGCTCAAGATTGAATGGCCCTTCCCCCTTCAGTTTATACCCATAGAGAATTTGGCATGCTTCCTCAGATGAGTATTTGGCCCAATACTCAGGAAAAGTTGTAAGTAAACACATACCTAGAATCACACTAACGCAGTTTTCCAAGTAGGTAAAATGGTGTTAGGACAACAATTTTTTTGGTATCTCCTGCTATTTAAAAGATAGTCTCCAAGCGGCTGTCGTAATACACTTCTGTGCGGGTCTTGTTTCTTTAGTAAGAAACAAGAAGTGAGAAGCTCAAGGCTTGTATCCTAATCAGCACTGTCACGTGGCCTCCCGTGTTTTCACTTTAAATATTGCATGCTCTGATGCAGTATGCAAATTGAAGCACCTTCCCCACAAGTAGGCATTGCTGGGGGCACATCATCGCTAGGCTACTTGAGTGAAAAAGGCTGCTGTTGAGTTTAATGATGAGGCTGAGTGTACGCTTATTCGAAGAGCTTCCCCTCGAAACATCTGCTCTCTTGTCACAACTGTCACTTTTAAATGACACCTGTAGCGTAGAGTCCTTTCCAGCTTTCTCTTCGTGGAATCACCTTGCTTTTGCTAATGGATTTCTTGGTAAAAGAGGGAAACACAGAAGCCGTTTCAAAATCTTACTGTTACATCTCTGCTCAGGTAATGTGATGCGAAAACATGAGAAAAGGGACAACAGTCTTTGAGGAAATTGTTTATGAACATGTGGGAGAATACCATCCCTGGTGCGGTAGTTTTTTTCTGAAAGTCAAATATTAAACTTTAAATGAAAAAGCATTATCCCGAAGGGCTTGTGTCATCCACAGTAGTTAAAGTTGCAGGCATGTGCTGAGAATCAGTGTGCTGTCCTCCCATAACTGACGAGGTGATGTCTGTTTGGGCTCATGTATTAAAATAGGAATGTTTAGGGTGCCCCTGAAATGACGAGAGGACACCCTCCCTAGTGCTTGCTTGGCGTGGGTGGGCCCGAGGGAAGGAGGGAGGACTAGTGTGAGCAGCCAGTGCTCTAGAAGATACGCAGGTTGAGGAGTACTTTTATCTGATGTACAGAAACGAGGGTGGGGTTTGTGTGGGATTGTTACCTTTATTTGCAAAGTCTGGGTTCCGTCCCCTCTGGATTTTTGTTTAATATTTTTATACATGGAACATATATACCCCAAAATGCACAAATCATAATGGCCCAAGTTTCATGATTCTTACAAACTGAAATCAAGACCCATGAAACAAGGACCCAGCATGCAGATTAAGAAACAGGACATTCCCAGCCGCTAAGAAAGCAGTTTCTTACACTTCCGTCATCTACCCAGAGTAATCACTCGCCTTACTTCTGCCACTGTGAATCAGCCTTACCTTTATAGCAGATGAAGGATTTTGACCTTTCTCCTAGGAACAATGGAAGTTTTATCCAAAGGCTCCAGGCAGTGAGATGACATCATCTGGTTTGCATTTCTAAGAGATGAGAAGCTGCAGTGTGGAGAACACTTTGCTGGGGTCCAGAGTTTAAGTGCAGGGATCAGACAAGAGGCTATTTGATGAAATCACGTTGTTAGACCTAGTGCGATGGCGGTGAAGTTGGAGAAAAATGCACAGATTCAAGATATACATACATACATGCGCACATACCCCTTTAATGCTGAATCTCTTAATTTTTATTTCAAAGCTCTTCTGAGGATGTCAGTCTTTGAAACACTATCTCCTTTAATCTTCCCAAGCATCATTATTTGGAGATGTGTTCTTGAATAAAGTGCTGCTGGAGTCGGTAAATGCATGCTCATTACTCAGCCCGAGTTCCTTTGAGATTTTATAATTGAGCATTAGTAATATGCATCATTTTAGAAGCCTTCAGAGATTGGTCTTGATGTTCCCTCTTTTAGCTTTGCTGTTTTTATGGTGCCCTCATATATTTATTGAAAAAGATGAGATGATTTTCTATTCCTATATGCTTTAATTTGATTGCTTGATCATGATTGTATTTTCCATATACTTGCACCTAGTAACAGAGAAGGGGAGAAAATGCTGGTTAACAGAGGTGATGCTTATAAATAAAAAATGGTTTATTTGAAAGTGCTTATAACCATCCCCCAGAAACTCATGAAACTCTATGAAAGTCCCCATGTGTTCACATCACAGGCAGGTTGGGCTTTCTTGATTTTTCATGAAAACTTAAACCATTTTAGGTTTGGAAGAAGTAGTCTTAGAATTGACTATGAAGACAAGAATAGTAACTGGGGAAAAATCCTAGGCTAATCCTCTCACAATTGTGGTCTGGTCAGTAGCTGTATGAGTCAAGGGTCAGGCAAGAGAACTGGAACCATTGTGAGTTACTGGATAAGGGATTCATTATGGGAATTAAGACTTCCGCAGTGTAATGGGGGGGCGGGTAGAGCTGGGCTGGGAGGGTCCAGTGGGGAGTCAGAAGCCAGGCCCAGTGGATGGCGAAGGGGAAGTCACCTCTGTGGGCTTGCTGCCCCACATGTAGTGGTGGGCCTTGGACTCCTGTTGGGTAAAAGTAGGGCCACCTTGTCTCTACATCACTGGAAGCAACGTGGAGGAGAATGAGGATAGCCCGGTGACTGCTGGCATCTCTGCACCTTTGTCCCCCCTTCTGGTCATGGTGACCTTCATGCAGAGAGTGGTGATGTCGCTTTACCTGTGAAGCATCCCTCCCTCGTGAGCGTCCCTCCCTGGGCCAGCTTTAACCCAGGACGGAACTCGGAAGAACCTTTGGAGGATTCCAGCTGAGCCCTTGGAGACGGGAAACCACCACCTATGGAATCTGAATAACAGGCGCTCCTAAAAGCTGACCTTTTTTTTTTTTTAAAGATTTTATTTATTTATTTGACAGACAGAGATCACAGAGAAGCAGGCAGAGAGAGAGGAGGAAGCAGGCTCCCTGCTGAGCAGAGAGCCCAATGTGGGGCTCGATCCCAGGACTCTGGGATCATGACCTGAGCCGAAGGCAGAGGCTTTAACCCACTGCGCCACCCAGGTGCCCCAAAGCTGACCTTTTTGCCCTAGCACTTCCCATTAATTAGAATTACTGAATGGAGACAAAAGAAAGGCTACTGTATTTTTCACTAGAAGACAAACGGCAGACCTAATTATGTAAGATGAATTTAATAAGAATTGAGTATGTCTTTATTAGATTTGGATGGGTCTAAGTAAAATCACTTGAAAATATTTAGTATTGGTTAAAAAATGTCATATGTTCTTTAAGATACATAGGAATTATAGATACAAGTTTAATGACTGATGACAGTGGCTTCCTTCTTGAATCTTCGTTGGTGAGCAAATGAAAAGGCCCACCAGAGTAGCCATCACCCGATCCAGGGTTTTGTACTGGCTGTGTCATAATCCAGCTGTGGGACTTTGTATAAATATTTAATTTTTCTATCCTTACATTCTTTATTTATGAAAATTAAAAGAAATAATGTATGTGAAAACTAAGAAACGTTCTACAATCTTCAGATATTACCATGTCCTTAGGGAAAAAGGTTTTTTCCCAGTTAGCAAGAACTTAACTTACATAATAAACATTTTTATCCTGAGTAACAGATTCTGGTGAATAGATTCCCTGTGTTACATATTAAGTCTGATTCCACTGAAGTCTGTCTCAGTGCAATTGTAATGTGACAGAATCTTTTTATTAAAATTTAAATACTCTTAGTTCTTGGGTATTTTTCAAAGAGGAAATTTCATTTATATCTTCAGTGATAGTGCTGGTTTAGCTGTAGTTATAAGAATATTATTCATTTTTGTCATAGAAATTCTATCCTTGGATGTCTTGCTACAGTATATCTGAATGAGTATTAGATATGATATGGATCTGTCTTAATAAGTTTTCAAACTTTCTGGTTGGTTCTCCTTTGTTGTTGCTGCATCTTTTTCTAACAAACAAAAGTATATCAAGTAAAAAGTCAGATATTGTAAATTAAAATCCGAAAGCTAAAATTAGCTGCAGTGTGGCAAAAATGTGCACATCTGTGTCTTGTGTGTGACTTGTGTGTATGATGCTCTTGTCGAATTTAAGCCTTTGTGGGACAAAGTTCAAATTACACAAGCTTGGGAATCATTCCCAAATATCTAATACAAGATGAAGATTGGGATTAGGTCATCAGAATTGATGAAGGGATCAAAGAATATATCATAGTTCAGCATCTTTTAGAGTTAAATCTTATTCACTGTACTTAAGTTTTGTGGACCAATGATACTTTTCTTAAAAAGGCCTGTAGTCTTCATATCTAAACTATTATTGGGTGTGTTGTCATTGAGATATATTTAAATGCTCTAGGTGCTTCATTAAATCAACTTAAAACACAGATTGTATTTTAATGTGGCATTGGCCCTGGTTTTTGCTTGTTATTTTTTTCTCCCTGTTTGCAGCATGTTTCAGTACTTGGAGCTGTACCCAGACCACCCACAGACAGGGTAGTGTTCTGCCCTCAGATCCTCCACTTGTAGGGAGAAGGAGAATTTCCCCGTGCCAGGGAGGTTAAGCGTCTGGAGGCAGTGGGCACAGACTCCTGGGCAGGCCTCAGGTGGAGGCAGAGGTATTGTGCCTGGGTGGGGGCGCAGAACAGCAGCTCCTCATTTCCACCACGACGCTGCCTTGGCTATCGGGCACCCTGAGTTTCGCAGGTTTGTACCTGGCAGAGAACGCCCGGGAGAAAACAGTCTGACTCACACAGTTATCATGCCCACTCCCAGCTTCCCAGGAGGCAAGCATTAATTATTTGTGGTTACCTACTCCTATTTCCTGCATTCTCATGTTCTAAATTCGAAGAGTGTTTATTATTCTCAGCTGTTTATTTCTAGATTTTGTTTTGATTTGATCATTCTTCCTTGTAGTTCTTCTGCTAACAGCTCCTGAACTACTCTCTGTCCTCGTCAGATCCAGAGCTTCCCACACGCCTTTGGGAACAGGAATCACCTTGGCTGCAGGTTAAACCTCTAGCTTTCCAGACTCCTTCCATGGAAGGTCTTGATTCTCTGGGTTGGGGATGGAGTCTGGGAATCTGTGTGGATCACAAGCCCCACAGGTCATTCTTATCAGGAAAGTTCAGGCGATGCTGCCTCACCCGGAGAGGCTAGCTCAGTGTGGCAATCCACCAAGCAGCCCACTGGTGTGGGTCGGGTGTAAGCTTCAGCAAGTGAAAATACAAGAGGATCCTGGGACATACCTAGGCTGAAAAGTTACTCGTCGTTTATCTGAAATTCACATTGAACTGGATGTTCTATCTGGCCATCCTGCCCATGGACGAAACAGACTTGTGTTGCAGAAACAACCATTTGGACTTGCACAGGGGTCTAGGAATTAGAATTCTCTTGGACCAAAACGTGGGAGCCACTTCGCACTCTCTCTGTGTTCCCTGATTTCCTAGGTCTTTTGATGAATCTGATGAATCATGGTGTTATAGGTTAAATTGCATCATGGGGAAGTCCTAAGTGCCAGTACCTCAAAGTGTGACAAGATTTGGTGACAGTATCTTTAGAGAAGTCATTAAGTTAAAACAGAGTCCTTAGAATGGGCATTAGTCCAGTGTGACTGCTGTCCTTATAAAAAAGGGAATTTTCATTGACAGACACATGGCAAGAATGTTGTGTCAAGATGGAGGCAGCTGTCGGGTGGTGCTTCTGTAAACCACAGAACCCCAAAGATTGCCAGCAACCCACTCGAAACTAGGAGACATGGCATCATCTTCTTCCTCACAGCGCTGGGAGGGAAACTACCCTGCCGACATCTTGGTCTTGGAGCTCTAGCCTCCAGAACAGGACCTTCTGTTGTTTAAGCCAGGTGGTGCTTTGTGGTAGTTTGTTCAAGTAACCCTACCAAACCAGTGAGCAAAGCACGGAAACTGGGCGGATGAGCTCGGTCATTGGGCGGGAAATCTGTAGAATGTAAGCTGGATAAATGGCACAATATCTGTTTTACGGATTGAGAAGCTGAAGCACAGAGAGATTTAAATGATTTACCCAAGTCCCTGACTAAGAAGTTAACATTTACCAACATTTATTACCATATAAATAGAGAATATATGGACCATAAACATGAAATATGTATGTGCACATATTTGTAATAACGCTCCGTGTAGAGGGATTGTCATGGCCAGAGAACTGTATGTCCATGATCTAATTTAATCTCCAAGATAGCCAGTGAGCTGGGTCCTGTCGATCAACTCCGTTTTATGAATGAAAACCGAAGCTCAGTAAGAGAAAATGTCTTAGCAGAGTCAAACAGTAGCTACCAAGTGGTGGAGCTAAAAATCAAGGCCAAGTCACCTGGTCCCACGCACTGAGCTTTACGACCAGACAGGACCCGCTGTGCAACTCCGCAAAGAACTCCATGAGAGAAAGGAGGCTACTAACTTTGTGGGGCTAGTTTTTGCTCTAGAATGATATATTTTGGCTTACGTGCTAATTTTGCATATGTGCCTATGAATCCGTAATCTTTTACGTGTGCATGGTCACCTAGAATGCCTTTGTTCATGAGTTTTACCAAGAATTGGAAGAATTGGATCCAAGTAAGATTTTCACATTTTTACAGATGTTTTTATTTACGTGCTCTTCTTGTTTTGCCCTGAGACCAGAACAGACATAGATTCAGTTTCTGGGTTTAATGTTCTTATTAATGCTTGCCAGTTTCTCCGAAGGACTGTTGGCAATGTGATCTTTCTGATGTACAGAATAGTAGATTATACCTCCCTCTTCTTCCACTTCCTCTGTCTTTTCCAACCCCTGAGGTCTGTAGTGCGGAACTTCTGTCCCTTTGGGTTTTCACTATGGTGTTTCCAGCCCCGCGTTCGAACAGTTAATGTCTCCTTAGTGCTTTGGAAAAGAGGGTTTCTCACCAGAGGTGATTTCTGGCCTGCAGAGTGTGTGGCTTCTGAGATTTATTATTTTTATGGGGTGGAGAACTTTCTCCAGGCTATTTCTGTGAATGAGAGATCAAAGTCAGATGGATCTGACAACTCTCCTTTGAGAAGGACCACCCAATAGTTAGATAGTTCTTGTATTTTTCTGCCACATGGTGATTGATGTACCCATGATCCTCTGCCATTTTGTTTTGAGTGGATGTGAATGAAGAAGCTCCTGTTTCTGCTGTTGATTTTTTTTAATTTTTAATTTTTTTATAAACATATAATGTATTTTTATCCCCAGGGGTACATGTCTGTTGTGAATCACCAGGTTTACACACTTCACAGCACTAACCATAGCACACACCCTCTCTGCTGTTGATTTTTGCCAGGAAACTGTTGGGCAGTTGTTGTTGTTGTTGTTGTTATTTTTATTATTTCATTCAAATGAATAAAAATTCCAGTGCTCTTCTTCCCTCAAACCTCAACTTCCATTTCATGAGTATTTATTTCTATTACCTTCATCTAAATTGGACTTCATTTAAACCTGTTTGACTTTCCTGGCCTGGATGGAGAAGCAGCAGGCTTTTCGAGACTGAGTCCTTAGGTGAAGGGTCAAGTTCCTCGTCGGGTGAAGTTGGTCTCCTCGTTTCAGCAGATGAGTCATTTGATGAGGGTAGTGGTCTGTTGGTCAGGTCTTCAGTTCCTAAACGAGGGTCAGGCAAGCAGGAGTCCGGCCCAATGAGGAGTCCGGGGGTGTCCTCACTGAGGGATGGCTGAATGAGGCAGGTGTTTCCGAATTAAGTCAGAGGCACCTTATGAAAACCAGAGAGCCCCGTAAGCAGGAAATAAGTTGGAGGCTCAAGTGGTCAGGTAGGGGAACGGAGGGTCAACCTCTCTAGAAGGATTCTGAGGATCTCCCTTTCCATCTTCTCTTGTGGGAGGTGTTTCCTGGCTTTAAGGAATCTAAGTTTCCCCTAAATGTCACCTTCTCAGGGACATTTTCCATGTCCATCCTCTTTAAAGTAGCACCCACTACGACCCATGCTTCCACCTTTCCATTTCTTACCTCGTGTTAGTTTTTTTCATAAGAATTTACCACAGTCTCATTTAGTATATGTCTGTTCATTTTTTCCCTTCACCCCAGCCAAGCCCAGTATAGATTTCATGAGAGTTTGGATTGGATATTTTCTTTCTTCTTTTTTTTTTTTTAAGATTTTATTTATTTGAGAAAGAGTGTGCAAGCAGGGTGAAGGGCAGAGGGAGAAGCAGATTCCCTGCTGAGCAGGGAGCCTGACGTGGGACTTGATCCCAGTACTCCAGGATCGTGCCTGGAGCCAAAGGCAGATACTCAGCCAGCTGAGCCACCCAAGCGCCCTGCACAGGACATTTTCTTTATTGCTTTATCTTTAATGCTAAAACTTAACAGCTACTCAATACAAATCTGTTGTTCTGTTGGATGACTGTTTTCTTGGTAGAGATGTTCACACTGCCTGTCTAGTCCCGCATTATTTTCTAAAGCCCTGTGATTTAAGGCACGTTCTAAAAATACTCTGCTACTATTGCATAGAACATAATAAGCTTTTTGTAGGTTCATGTAAACCCCCTGCAAACATCTGCAGTAGTCCGTTTTCTCACCTTGTCATGTGTAGATTTTCTCATAGCTCTTGTCCTACTTTGACAACATTTGCCTGCCACGTATGTCGAAGGTATTGTTCCCCTCCAGACTCACATGGCACACCTAAACATAGTCTTTAATTTACCACAGCAAGTAAAATTGGAGATAGGATAGTCTGCTTTACTCTGCTTACAGAATTTACTTGGTGAAATACTAATGGACTTTATAATAAAATGTTCTTGTGCCATATTTACTGAATCTCTATCAAATTCTTAATCCTATGCTAGCCAATATGCAGATATCTGAAAAATATACTCATTTATTATAAATTGATTTGTATCTTGAAAATCACAGATTATTAACTCAGAGGAAAAAATTAGAAGGAAGTGATGAGGACAGATATCCCTGCCCACTTCCCAGTCTTAGGGTCCTTAGAGTTCTCCAAAGAAGTAGAACCAGCTACACACATGCACACACATATAAACACACATGCTCATGCACATATATGCAGATTAACTGATTGATTGATTGATTGATTGATTCTGAGGGATTGCCTCCCATGAAGGCAAGAAACTGGCAGGTCAGAAATCTGTAGGGCGGTCTGGAAATTCCAGCAGGTGTTGCAGTCTTGAGTCTGAAGGCAGCTGGAGACACAATTTCTTCCTCTTCTGGGAACCGTGGTCTTTTGTCTTGAGGGTTTTAGCTGATTGGAAGGGACCCAACCACATTATGTAGAGTAATCCACTTCATTCAAGTTATACTGATTTAAATATTAGTCGCATATAAAAAAAGACGTTCACAGCAACATCTGGACTGCTGTTTGACCAGACAGCTCTGTACCACGGCCTCGCTACGTTGACACATAAATACTAACCACCACAGGTAATACGTGACCCAGCAGTCCCACTCCTGGGTACCTGCCTTAGAGAAATGGAAATTTTAAGTTTACACAAAACTCTGTACTGTTCATAGCAACTTTATTTGTAATAGTTTCCACTGGAAACAACCAAAATGTCTTTCAGCACGTGAATAGACAAACAAAATGTGGTGTATCCAATTTATACAGTGGAATACACTGGTCAGCAATAAAAAGGAACAAAGTATTGATATGCAAAATGATCTCAAGAGCATTATGTTGAGTTAAAAAAAAATCTCAAATGATTCCATACTGTGAGAGTCTATATAGGATATTCCTGAAATGACAAAATTATAGAATGGAGAACCGGATTGCCAGGATTTAAGAGTAGGTGGAGTAATGATTATAAATGGATAGCATAAGGGAGGTTTTGGGGGGTGATGAAAGAGTTCTATATGCTGAGTATGGTGGTGGTTACAATAATCTGTGTGTAAGACCCTCCCCCTTCTCACCCTCCCCCCAATAAGCTCATGGAAAAACTGGTGGAATCCAAATAAGGCCCCATAGTTGAGTTAGCAGAATTGTAGTAATGTCAGTTTCCTAGTTTTGATCATTGATCTTATGGTTATATAAGATGACATTCGGGGAATCTGAGTGGAGGGTACAAGGGAACTCTACTCTTTCTGTAACTTATGTATGAATCAAAAACTATTTCAAAACAAGTTGTCTAAAGGGCAGAAAGAAGTGAAAGATCTTTAGATAGTAGAGAAGTCTCTGCAAATGGCAGATCTGTGGGCAAGGAGGCAGAAGTCACAAGTAAAGCCCTGAACTTGTAGGGAACATGGAGGTGAAGGGGAGTGAGGAGAAAGGCTAATGAAAGAGGATTATTTGTGAGGAAGTAGTAGGCGGGGACCTTCAGAAGCAGAGGGTATGGATCATTATAGAAGCCATTTGCCTGAGGCATTTGATAACTCATCTCCAAAGGAGGAAATAGGGAGCTTTCACGGGATTTTTCACAAAGTAAAAATTAAGTGGAATTTTAAAGAACATTTATATTTTAGGTCTGAAAAATGGAAAACATCAAGAAGCAATGATACTGTGCTTATCTGTAAGGGTATCACTCGAGTATTCTAAGAGCATTAGTCCATTTGTGTCTTCTTGAAAGTATACTTTATGCATACCTTTGTTTGCATAGGTTTGCACACAGTAACATATTTTTTTGAAAGGAGGAATTCTGGTGATAATTAATACAGTGGTACAAGCAATACAATTTAATGCCTTTGCAGTGGTAGGCTTTGGTATACATTTATGGAACTAAGGAGTAAAATTTAAAATATCGTGTATATTTGCTGTGTGATTGCTCATTTTTGCTGAACATATCTTAAAGCTTTAATACTTTTGTGACCTAAGCAACAGAAATTTATTTCTCATCGTTTTGGAGGCTAGGGGTCCAAGTTCAAAGTGTTAGCCCTGGTAGCTGGTGAGGTCTTTCTCCTTGGCTTGCCAATGGTGCTTTCTTTTGCGTGTTTGCGCACATTGGTGTCTCTGTCTGATTTCCTGTTGTAAGGACAGCAGTCAGGTTGGATTCGGCCCCACCCTAAAGACTTCGCAGTGACTCCATCACCTTTTCTAATGTGCTCTCCAAGTAGTCACATTCTCCAGTGCTGGGTGTCAGCACTTCAGCAGGTGAATGGGGGGAGGGTGGGGGAGGCAGACAGAAGTACCCATAACAGCCACCATGTTGTCTGCAAATAAACACATTGTTCTTCCTTCTCTCCAATATGTGTGCCTTTTGTTTCTTTTTCCTTCTTACTGTACCAGGTAGGACTACCAGTGAAATGTTAAATAGAAGTGGATTGAACAAATATCCTTGACTTGTTCATAATCTTTTAGGTAAAAAAGTATTCAGCTGTTCCCATTAAATATGATGTATGCTGTGATTGTTTTTCGGTAAGAAGATTTACTTCCCTTCCTAATTTGCTAAGAGTTTTGATCATGGTTGAGGAATGCATTTTTCCCCCCAAATGCTTTTTTCTGTATCATAATCTCTGGTAATATACTTTTTCTGAAATCTACTTTTTCTGGTATTTTTATACCCACTCCAGCTTTCATTTGACTATGTGTTTATATATCTTTTTCCATCTTTTTACTTTTTTAAAAAGCTTAATTTTTTTTTTAGGGAAGTTTTAGGTTTACAAGAATATAACCCCCACCTTCCCACACATACAGCCTCCCCCAGTACCAGCCAACATCCCCACCAGAGTGGTACATTTTTAGAGTTGATGAACCTCCATGGACACATCCACAGAAAGTCCCTAGTTTACATTACCGCTCACTGTTGGTGTTGTACGTTCCATGGATTTGGATAATTGTATAATGACCTGTATCCGTCATTATGGTATCATAGGAGTATTTTCACTGATCTAAAAACCCTCTTTGCCCTGCCTGTTCATCCCTTCCCCTTCTTCGCCCTTGCCCCTGGCAACCTCTTATCTTCTTACTGTCTCCCTGGTTTTGCCTTTTCCAGAATGTCATGCGGTTGGAATCATTCTTTCAAGATTGGCTTCTTCCACTTAGTAATATGCACTGAAGTTTCCCCCTGTCTTTTTTATCACTTGATAGCTCATTTCTGTTTTATGCTAAATAACTTTACATCGATGGACCACAGTTTAGCCATTCA
This sequence comes from Mellivora capensis, assembly GCA_004024625.1. NCBI lineage: Eukaryota > Metazoa > Chordata > Mammalia > Carnivora > Mustelidae > Mellivora > Mellivora capensis. The sequence goes on from PISX010012687.1 coordinate 36,014, forward strand.
CCTGCTGAAGGACATCTTGGTTGCTTTCTGGTTTGGACATTCATTAATAAAGCTTCTCTAAACCTGTGTGCAGGTTTTTGTGTGGACACACAAATTCCAACTCTTTTGGGTACATACCAAGGGGCACCATTGCTGATAAACATTCATCTAGTTTGGAAGAAACTGCCGAGTGGCTTCCAAAGTGGCTGTACTGTTTTGCATTCCCACCAGCAGTGTAGGGGAGGTCCTAGTGTTCCACACCCTCCCCGGCATTTGGCCATGCTGATAGATATGCAGTGGTATCTCACTTGTTTTAATTTGCATTTCCCTGATGACATAAGGATTTGGAACATCCTTTCATATAATTATTTTCTGTCTTTGTATCTTTTTTGGTGAAGTATTTGAGAAGGTATTTGGTCCATTTTTAATTGGGTTGTTAATTTTCTTATTGTGGAATGTTGAATTCTTCATATATTTTAGATCATAGTCCTTCATCAGATATGCCTTGTGCAGATATTTTCCCCCAGTCTGTGCCTTCTCATTCTCTTGACAGTGCCATTCACAGAGCAGAAGTTTTAAATTTTAATCAAATCCAATTTGTCAATGGTTTCTTTCATGTTGTATCTAAAAAGTCATTGCCATATGCAAGGTTACTTAGATTTTCTCCTTTGTATCTCCTTGGAGTTTTGTAGTTTTGCATTTTATACTTAGATCTGTGATCCATTCTGAGTTAATTTCTCGATAGAATGTGGCGCATGTATCTAGACGGGTGTTTGCTGTGGATGTCCAGGTGTTGTTCCAGCACCATTTATTGGTTAGACCATCTTTCCCCCATCGTGCTGCCTTTGTTCCCTTGTCAAAAATTAGTTGACTAATTAGGGCGGGTCTAGGGCTCTGTATTATTTTTTTTATCAATTTTTTAAAATCTATTACAATACTGCACAGTGTTGGCTACTATTGCTTTCTGATAAGTCTTGAAGTCCTCCAACTTTGTTCTCTGTTAGCATTGTGCCAGCTGTTTATCTCTTGCCTCTCCGTATAAACTTCAGGAACAGTTTGTGGATAATTTGCTGGGATTTTAATTGAGATTGTAATGAATTCATAGATCAAGTTGGGAAGAACTAATGTGGGTAATATTGAGCTTTCCTACCCATGAATTTAGAATATCTATTTATTCGTCAGACTTTTATAGTTTTCCTAATAGAGGTCTTATACATATTTAATTATATTTATACCTAAGTATTTTGCTTTTTTGGTTAGTAATATAAATGGCATTATATTTTTAATTTCACATTTTACTTGTTCATTGCTGTTATATAGGAAGGAAATTAACTTTTTCTTACCCTTGTGTCTGAATGTATAGCTATGATCATTTATTATTTTCAAAAGGGTTTTTTTGTTGTTGTTGATTCTTTTGGTTTTTTTACATAATAAACATAACATAAAACATAAAAACATATGGTTTTTTACATACATTTTTTACATTTGTGAACAAAAGCAGTTTTATGTTTTCTTTCCTAATCTACATGCATTTTATTTCCTTATTGCATTAACTAGTAATTTTAATATGATATTGAAAAGGAATGGTGAGAGGGTTTGCCTTAGTTCTGATACATACATTTTAAAAGAGATTGAGTGTGCCATTCCAATATCACAAGCTTTTTCCCTGATTTAAAACTTCCTCCAGGAAACATATTTGCAAAAGGGTTACTTTTAAAAGGAAGATGAGTCATAATCTTTTTTTCTTTTCAAATTTTTATTTAAATTCTATTTGGGGAACATACAGTGCAGCGCTGGTTTCAGAAGCAGAATTCAGTGATTCATCACTTACAACACCCAGTGCGCATCACATCAAGTGCCCTCCTTAACCCTCATCACCACGTAGCCCATTTCCCCACCCGCCTCCCTCCATCACTCTTCCGTTTGTTCTCTACAGGACTCTTACGGTTTGTTTCCCTCTCTTTCTTTTTTTTCTCCCCTCCCATTTGCTCACCTGCTTGCTCCTTAAATTCCACATATGAATGAAAGCATATGATATTTGTCTTTCTCTGACTGACTTATTTCACTTAGCATTATACCCGCTAGCTCCATCCATGTTGTTGTGATGCCAAGATGTTGTCCTTTTTGGTTGCTGAGTAATAGTCCATTGTGTATATAGTATATTTACCACACATTCCTTATCCGTGAGAGTCATGATCTTGATTGAATTAATTTTGGGGATAAGATATGATTATGTTTTATATTTAGGGGACTGTACTCCAATCAACAAGTCTGCCTGTTTTCCTACCTAATATGCTTATTCTTGCACATTAAAAAAATGCAAAGGACAATCAAACGTGCTTATTCTATAATTTTACCTAGCTATAAGGCACTGACATTTTGGGTGTGTCTTCCTCATTTTCAAGGCATAAGCATGCATATTGTTTGTTTTGGACTTCACCTTGCAAGTGATAATTCTCTTACTTCCACTTCGTGGTCTCTTTACTTACTCATATTCCTGTCCCTACATGTAGTTTGCAGAAGAAAAGCTACATAAGGTCAGGCTGTGTTATGGGGCTTGAAGAAACAGCGATCAGCCCTTCTTCATTGTGTTTATCCTGGTAAACATTGTGATGCTGATGTAAGCAGGAGTGCCAGTGCCTAGTTTTCATGAGCATTCCTACACTCTAGCATTGGCCAGTAGTGATACTGTGTGTGTGTGTGTGTGTGTTTGTGTGTGTGTGTGTGTGTGTGTGAGAGATCCTGGAATTCTGTACTTCCTGAGTCAGAACAAAGTGTTCATGTTACAGAAGCACTTTTACTTGAACACACATGCTTATTGACAGCAGGGATGTTCTGTGAGAACTCAGCAAAAACAAAAATGTTGGTAATCACTGAGTATCTGAAGGTAAAAAGAAGGGGAGGAAGAAGGGGGGCGGAATTAGCCCAGATGTGGCAGAGGTCATTACAGGGGGTCTGAAGTGTTGGCTTTACCTCTGTGACTTGGAAAGGTTAAGGATAACTAAGAGTTACTGGAAATGTTGGCACTTAGGTAGTTAAGAATACTGTAGAGTTTTCATCCCCATTGTTCATGGTAGACTTAAATCATGATTGGAGACATTGCTGTAGCCAAACCATGTTGGTTTGCAATATTTATGATTTAATTATTTGCTTCAAAACATGTCTCTTTTCTAGGATGAAGGGATAAAGACTCCTCATTTTCTTTATGTGGGTATTTATTTGGTTGTGGCCGTTTATAACCCTGTGCAGTTGGCATTAGTTGTATTTTCTGGCTGCCCAGCACCTTTTGGACACTCTTGGAATGATTAGCATGGTTCCAACCTTGCAGAAACCACCTCCCCAGGACAGAGCTCAGAAAGCTAACCTCCTCTACTGGAGAGCATAGAAATGTGACCCAGTTTCCAACAACACTGAATTTGGAAGTGAGCAACTTGCGGGTGGAGGGTCCAACTATAATCCCTTTCTTGCTAGCAGGAGGAGCGGTGTCTGCTCTTGGAAATGGCAGTGTGGACAGGCTCTCATGTTGGTGTCACAGAAAAATGGATTGTTTTCTCATTAGGCCTCTTTGGCTTTGTATTATACACTGTTCCTGGAAGCTTAATATTGAGCCTCATTCTCAGTGTTCTTTTAATAAACTTGTCTTCTGTGTGAACACTCAGAATCAGCTGCTGTTTCTTACAACTAAGTAGTTGAAGGCTGTCTATTTCCATTTGGCACTGTGGAGCATCTCATTAGGGCGCCCAGACTAAATTTGGTCTGGCCATGTTTCACTGACAGGTCGGGGCAGAGGACAAGAGCTAGGCTCAATGCTGGAATGAGTGATAACATTTTTAGGACTAGACCAAGGAGGTAGGCATGTAACTGAGTCAGGGAGACTGAGCCCGGGGTAAAGGTTTGAGCCCACTATGGGAAAAGCTGAACTCCAGAGTGGGCTGACGGTACAGATCAAAGTTGATGAAGTGACTGGAATGGGTTAGACTTAGGCCAGATTGACAAGTTAAAGTATACGTAATTTTTGTCTTGGTTTTAGAAAATTTTAGGTTTCAATACCATTTTTTTTTATTTTGACTGCCTTTTGTCCTATTTCTAAGACTGTGAGTCTTAAAAAGTTTTAGAGAATCAGGTTCTTTGTCTACTATTTACAGAAGTAACTAAATCAAAACTATTTTTATTGTTCTTAGGATTATGTATGCCCATCCACAATTCCATTTAGTTAGTATTAAAACAATGATGCTAATTTTCTAATAGTTCGTGAGCAGTGTTCCCAAGAAGGTACTTACAATGAAATATGCTTCCAGAAACTATGTACCTATGAAATTACTATTCAAGTTCTCTTAGTTTAGCAGATTTATTCTCATCTTGAGAGTCCCACTTACCCTTTATATAGAGAATTACTGACCCAGTGATTCAGGAGTGTGGCAGTCAGGAGGCCCTGCTACTTTAGTAATAGGATCCCAACTGCACAATGCCTCCTTTTCTTGAGATTCAGATGGTTCCCTTAGTTAAAGCCTCTCTTATATGAAACTGAAAATTTCTTTCCTAAAATTTCTTATTACAAAAATAAAAAAATAATCCTAATAGTAGCTTTCACTTATTTAGTGCTGGGTCCAGTCTTTGTGTGCCAGGATTTTGAGTGGCACAGCACCCAGCCAGACCTGTTGTTCTTACAAAGAAAATAGGGCTCAGAGAGGTCACGTGACTAGCTCATGGCTCGTCTATGTTACATTGACGTTTCAGAGTAATTTTGAAGGATATTGAAGGGAGCCTAAGCTTCTTTTTTTTAGAAATCATTAATTGTTGCTTATCCTGAACCTCATAGAATCTAAGTGGAAAAGCCCCATGGCCCGTCCACATCTAGGTCTCCCCAGAATTGTTCTTAACCCCTGGACCAGCTTTGTGGCCCAATTTCACAGGCTGTTGAACTTTTAGCAGCCGGTGACGCTGGACAGTCACTTCATTTCACTCCCTATTGGGAAAGTCCTTTTCCTAGATCTGAGTTTTACTTTCTCTGGTTTCCATTCTTCACACTTGGCCAAAGCAGCACATGGCTAAGAGAAGGCCCAGTGGAGGATTTAAACCCTCTTTGACTTGTTTCTCAGTCACAGCAGATATCTCTACGATTTTCCTGCTTTAGGAAGGAGGAACATGTCAAACTTTTCAACGTTTCCTTTCAGACTGGGAGATGCTGGGCCTGATTTGCAGCTACTTCAGAAGCCCTAATATGTCTGTGTGCTGTAACTGGAAGGACTGCTGCTGACAGATTTTTCCAGAACTGTGTGCATAAAAGCACAGAATATTTTGAATAAGGTGTAACAGGCTATTTGAACATAATTCAAACTGGTTTTACGATAAAGGCATACATTCTGAGGCAGTGCCAGAGAGAAGAGTGATATCAAACTTATTTAAATCCTCTGGTGCTATTTGAGGAACAGACTTTGTTTTTGAATAAATCATTGCCCCACCAGCATTCAAAGGGCTTGCTGTACTTGCCATAATTAATCACATATTCAAAATGCAGACACAAAAGGAAGCACTGTAGAAACCTTTCCGTGGTTGAGGTGACCAAAAAATCCCGATTTTGAAGTTTTTCTTTCTTTACCCTCTTACACTATCCCTGCTTGCCGAGAAGTTGGTGTCGGGGTGAGGGAAGAACTGAAACCCGTGACCTCACCTGGGAAGTACACGTGAGGGGGCAGGGTCTGAATGAAAACACTGAGTCTTCATGTAGTAGCGTGTGTGTGTGTGTGTGTGTATATGAGAACGTGCACGCGTTCACACTGTTCTGTGGAAAAGGGTAGAGGCAAGCTGCTACCTTAAAAGATGACAAGGGTAAACTGAGGGCTGCTTTATTTCCCTGTGCCCGGCATCCGGACAGGGCTGTGATTGGTTGAGTCAAAGACCTCCGCGCTCTATCTCCCAGGAGTCTGCGGTCTGTAAGGTCTGACACCAGCGTGAGAGCAGGGAAGTAGGGCTTGAATCTCTGAGCTTAACTTCGTTCAAGCAATAACTCTCTCGTGTAGGCAGCCTTAGTTTATTATGAAAATCAGTTGTTTTAGTGAATCTAAATAACACACGGAAATTTCCAGCATTTGCGTGGTTTAAGCCGCATCTGTATGTCATCTGACTTTGTGTAGTAAAAGGAAGGAATAGCATAACTGATGTGTAAGATGTATGTCTTGAGTTGAGCTCTAGGCATTCAGAGTATTTATTAGGTAGAGTGGTGTTTGACTTAAAAATGTTCTGTGAAGGCAGATGAGAAGTTACAAAAGAAGACAAAGTTATTTTAAAAGGGATTTGAGGGGGGAAAGCACGCGTGTGCGTATAAACTCTTAGCTATTTAAGATTTCAAAATCCTAATAGAGAAAATTGGTTAACATACTTATGTTACGTAGTTAACTCTCTGGGCTACACTGTCAATACTACGTTAGTGGTGTTCAGAAATGTACTTACTATCGGGTATAATGTTATAAGAGCAAAAAACCATAGTACCTTGTTTAATAAATTTTAGGGTGCACTGATTTTTACACTTAAATGGGGATACTTTTACATCCAAATGAGGGTACATCTTATTACTGCGGGAGTTTTAAAATTCTTTGGAAGTATTTTGTGTTTTTTCCCCTTAGAAGTACATTTTATAAAGTGTATTTTCCTTTTTCCAGATTTATTATATAATTGACCTATAACAAAAAAGGTGTATTTTACGTTGTTGATGTTTTAGGTTTCATTATATACAGCAGTCCTCTTTTAAGTAGACATTATCTATAAATCGTATAATGATAAGAATCAGGATGATAGTCGTACCACAACCACTTGTCAAAACACCTGGCCAGTGCTGTTGGCCAGTAAGTACTATGATTCTTTGAAAAATACTGGCAACTAGATCAATTTTCTTTCTCTCTTTTATGATGGAGTAATGGCCTATCGGAAAATGGGAGAGAAATTCACATTAACTACCTTGACATAAGTGAAAAACATGACAGTTTCCAATATATTTTTACCAGAAGAATTTTAGGAAATTGTTGAAAGATACCCTGAAAGAGTTCCATTAGTAGCCTGAGGATGGTTTTCTATAGGTAATAGCATTAGCTTGGAACAGTACTGCATTTTACTTAGTAACTGGAATGAAAAATATAGAAGGGGGGCGCCCGGGTGGCTCAGTGGGTTAAAGCCTCTGCCTTCGGCCCAGGTCATGATCCCAGGGTCCTGGGATCGAGCCCCACATCGGGCTCTCTGCTCAGCGGGGAGCCTGCTTCCTCCTCTCTCTATGCCTGCCTCTCTGCCTACTTGTGATCTCTGTCTGTCAAATAAATAAATAAAATCTTAAAAAAATATATAGAAGGGGATAAATTGATGGTGTCAAGAGAATAAAAGATTCTGAATTAACTGTGGATGGTTTTGTCAGAACATCAATAGACACATAGTATGTTGGACTATAGAGTTGTTTATGTAAAAAATGGAGGCTTGGCATTAACCCCTCGGGGGGAAAATCTGGGTAGCACCTCTCAGAAAAATTAAAAGGAATCAAAATAGTTTGATTAAACAGAAGAATCTAGAGATTAGGAGTTATGAGGAGAAGAGGTACCAGCTTCTCTCCCATTTCTGTTAACAGAGTAAGAACAAATGAATATTAATGAGCGGAAAATGTGCAGGTTGGTTGTTGTGATGGTACCAGAAAGGAAAGGAGCATCTTTTCTTAGGAATTTCGAATGTGGTGTATAATTGCTTCTGATAATAATGGTATAATATTCTCCACAAATGATACACTCCAAGATCCCCAGTGGCTTCCTGAAACTGTGGCCCCATATGTACTATGTTTCTCCTGTGATAAAGTTTAATTCGTATATTAGGCTTAGCAAGAGAGTAACAACAGGAATAGAATCGAACAATTATAACAATATGCTGTAATAAAAGTTACATGAGTGTGGTTTCTCTCTCTCCCAAAATGTCTTATTGTACTGTTATTCACTCTTGCGCTTGTGATGATGTGAGAACATAAAATGCCTGTGGGATGGGACGGAGGGAAGTGACTGACATAGGCACTGTGACAGTGTTCGGCTACTCGTGACTCTGACGTGTCAGAAAGAGAACCATCTATCTGCTTCTAGATCACTGGTGTAGAAAGTGAAACTTCTGTGTGAACTCATTTGGTAAATACGTATTGAATATCTTCCGTTGACAAGGCTAGTGTTAGGTGCTGATTCCCGTTGAAATAAAGAGACTACTCCAGGGAGGAGATGAAAGTGTCCCTCCTGGTTCTTGGACTTTCAGGGAAGGAGTTAGCAGGCTAAGTGAAACTTCCTGAGCAATGAAAAACCTAGATGGGATTCTTATGGGGAGATGTTACGTAGAGGATCAAGAATAGAATGACTCTATAAACTTAGTCACCCTTTCATGTTAATTAAGCTGACCTTCATATTAAGTATCTTTTGAATATTCCTTACAAAATGTCAGGCGAGGCAAGAGAAGGTTAGCAATGCTGCTCATATTTTCTTTGTCATTATTTACAGTGCATTATGTACACAGTGTAATCCGTCAGCCAACTTTAATTTCAGAAGCTATTCATTGTGTTTAAACAGTGCCTTTCTTATATTAAATATTTATGGCAGTCTTTGAGAAGAATACATTAAAATGGCAGATGGGGGTCATTTTAAACATTTCCTTGATTGAAAGAAAGGGACCCCCTTGTGAATTTTTAGTCTGCTTTCAAAGGAAGTTCACGATGTCTGATAATAACCCAAGGAGGCAAGAATTCCACCAATTCCCAGCACTGTGATTTCAAAAAGCAGTGGCTGCAAACAGTCTTCATGCTTCAGCACCTCCCATTTTAAAACTATATGCAAGGGCACTGAAGAATGGTGAACAAAAACATTTACAGTTGTATCACCTATTAATAATTCAATAGGAGTACACGACTTTTGCATTAATATTACCTTTTCATCGATTTTTAACCACAGTAACAAAAACAAAGGGAGAAATCCAATTTTTGACCTATGTTAGACAGGAAGATTTATCCTAGACTCTGGAATTCTAGAACTTGGAAGCTCCATTGGGAATCCCATCTTAGGTGTCTAGAGGAGGGATGTGATTTTTCACTTTCCTGATTGCTATTTGCCTTAGTAACGAGTAAGCCCGAATCTAGGAATGTTAGCAGTTTTTCCCCCTCAGAATGGTGTCTTCTCATTAAGCTTAGAAGAACTATACATCTTTAGTTACATTATCTTCTTTGGTTGTCATCATAAAAACTACTCTCTCTCTTTAATAGCTACTCTCTTTTCCTGGATATAAAAATTAAATCTGCGAATTTTTTGAAAATTCTTGGAAGGTTATTTATTAATCTTCATGATATCATTTGACTCTTGAGTGTCAATATGCTTCTTTCCTAACCAGTCCTATGCTGTTTTTTCTTTTTCTTTTTTTTTTTTTAAAGATTATATTTATTTATTTGTCAGAGAGGGAGAGAGAGGGAAAGAGAGCACAAGCAGTGGGGAGGGACAGAGGGAGAAGCAGGGTCCTCTCTAAGCAGGGAGCCTGATGTGGCCCTTGATCCCAGGACCCTAGGATCATGACCTGAGCTGAAGACAGACGCTTCACTGACTGAGCCACCCAGGAGCCCCTATTATGTTTTTCTAAGAAAATGGTCTGTATTTGATGGAAAGGGGACATGCTTGTCTCTAAAAGTATTGTTTCAGTACTTTTCCTCTCCCTGCTTTTTTAGCATGGTTCTTTTTTTCAATTAATTTTTTCTTTTAATTCCAGTATTATTAACGTAATGGTATAATATTATTTCAGGTATATGATCACAAAATCATTCCAGGTGTGCAAGTTAGTGATTCAGCACTTGCATACATCACCCAGCGCCCATCACAAGTGGCCTCTTTCATCCCCGTCGCCCGTTTCGTCCGTGCCCCCACCGCCTCCCCTCTCCCCTCTGGGGACCATCAGTGTGTTCTCCACAGTTGAGAGTCTGTTTCTTGGTTTGTCAGACAGTTGCTTCAAGTGTGTATTTCATTCAGTTTGGGTTGAGCTTTCAAAACCTCAAGCCAGAGAAGTTGTGGCTTTTGGGGTAAGTACTTACGTCACTTGACAATCAGCAATGACCATCCTTGGCTGATAGAGTAATTATTTTACAATTATATGAAATGTGTGGGTACGTTGGCCTGTCTTGGGCAGCCCGATAAATTTCGGAGTTCCTTTAAACTTGTACTGCTCAAGTAACTGTTCAGCAGTTATTAAGTGGGGATGTGAAGAAACTGACTTTCTAGTGGTAAAAATTATAGACCTTTATTTTCAAACATGGCTTGTTATGGGGGCACCTGGGGGGCTCAACCTGTTGAGCATCCGACTCTTGGTTCGGCTCAGGTTATGATCTCGTGGTCCTGAGATCGAGCCCTGCGTTGGACTCTGGACTGGGTGTGGAGTCTACTTGAGATTCTCTCTGTCCCTCTCCCTCTGCCGCCCCCCTCCCCCGCTAACACTCAATAAATAAATAATTCATAAATTAATAAATTTTTAAAAAGAATGGAAGCCTTGTTCTGTGCACTGACTGTGGCATCTCACTTGAAAATGTAGTCCAGGAAGTTTTCCACAGATGTGCTTCTAAGAATCTATGAAACCCTTGAACTGTCAAGAAATATGTTGTATGTGGCTTCCTTTTAGAAGGGAATCCTTAACTTCCATAAGTATCAAAGGGGATGTTTAATGCAGACAAGTTGAGCTAAACAGCCTGGTCTAATCTCCTTATTTTCCAGGTGCAGAAACTGAGAGCCAGCAAAATCACATGACTTATTTAAAGTGAGACAATATTGGAAGGGCTCTGGTTAAAATCCTTTCTTACTGTGGACTGTCCCCGGGGTTTCCAGTATCCATTTAGAATTTAGATGTTCTGATCCTGGAGTTGGAAAAAAATATGAATTTTTTTCCATACAAAAATGTATTCAAACCTAAAGTACATATGAACCAGTGTCCCAGATTCATAATATCTAGGGCATATTTTCTTGAGTTCCATCTTAGCTTGAAGATAATATCTACAGAAGTCAGTCAATATTCATTACATCTTGAAAATGAAATGATGCCCCCTCCACCTAATTTTAACCCTATGCGGTAAAAATGTAGCCTCTCCTTATTCTAGCATTTGTTAGAGTAAATCCTGGCAGTTCCACACAACGTGGAGGGTTCCCAGTAGACAGTGAAAGGTTCCTCACTTAAGGTCCAGACTCGATGGGGTGACTTTCCTGAGCAGATAGTAACAGATGGTTGAATGTAGGCAACCACTCATCTCCTGGTTTCCTTTGGGGGTACTCCAAGTCTTCTTTGGGGAGGGGGCACATAAAGGTATTCCGTTCATCCTGGCAATAAAGGCTAGCCTTTGGGGGAAGGATAGTGGTCTACAGAGCAGTATAATGTAGGAGAAAATGGAAGGGAGAACCCAGAAGGACTGAGATGGTCCCCAGCAAGAGGAGAAGTGGGAGAAATAAGATCTACTCAAGAAGACCGTAAGATAGCGATACTCTAATGAGGGCAGTTTTTCATCAGGAAGGAATGATGGCAGATTGGATGTTTCCTCTGAATCTGAATCTTGTTTCATCTTTGAATAATCTTTTTGTATTTCAATATCAGGAGTAGTGACTTTGGCTTTTTATTTGACTTATTCTTTTATTTCCATAATCATCAAAGTAGGGTGTTTTTGTTTTTGCTTATTTTTGTAGCAGGCCTGGCATGGGCTGATTCATTATTTTTGTCTTTAATGGTGGCCGGCACACAGCAGTCCTGAAGATCTGCCCGTGTCCGCGTCAGAGGTCATGCAGGTGTGCTCTCTCCAGATGGCAGACGGGCTGTTGAGGCCGTAGCCGTACCCGCGTGTCCCCCAAGCACCACCTCGTCAGCGTCTACTGTCAGACCTCAGAGATACAAGGAACAATGGCTCCAATTTGGCACAGTTGTTTTCAGGGTGTCAGCTCCTGGCTTAGGATTTTAGTACTTGTTTAAATACTATGAAACCATATTTTCTTTTTTCCTTTTAATTTTGACCCATCTTCATGAAGTTGGTTTAGAAGAAAATTTCCATATCAAATTGATTTGGATTTTCTGAATCAAAAGTGTAAGTGATTTCTGGACTTCTTTCTTGACAAAAAGTGCCAAGAAAAGCTTCATTAAAACAACAAATCTATTTTTAAAAACACTTAAATGAGTTAGAAAGCAGACTCAAACCAAACTAATGAAAGCTATTTAGAAGTCAGTTGAAGTGGTTTTAAGCATTTATTTCATTGCTTTTTTAACTCCTTGACTGTTAACACTATAAATGTGAATCTGAGAAAAATTAACTTGTTTTTGAACTCTATAAAAAGTATTTTTTTTTCTTTTAATTAACTTTATAGTTTTTAAATCTCTGTATCAAGCTCTATTTCTGTGCTTGGGTAGTTCCCATTTGCAAATGGGGCAATTTCTGCACATAGGTCTGAACAGGCTAGGCCACAATTATCCTTTTTATTGTAACTTTACTGTCAAAGAAGTAGTTTTCTTCTCCAAATGGAAATTCCAGAGTAACTCAAATGCCTTAGTAAACATATCGTCATTTCCAATTTCCAAAGGCAATGGCCCCTGGTCCACCAAACAAAACCCGTGTTGAGACCTGGGATGGGTCCACAGCCCCTCACGATTACTTTGTTATCTCACGTAATCGTAACAGTTGTGAGCATTTGTTGTTCATTCTGTGCCTGGAGAATGGGAGTTGTTTTGTATGGATGATCTCATCTAATCTTTACAGCAGCCCTGTGAGGTGTGGGTATCATTTTCTTCCTCTCACAGCTGAGGGAATCAAAGAGACATGTAGTTAACTTACGCAAGGCTACCTCGCTAGTACATGGCAGGGCCAGAATTCTAACCCAGGCTGCCTCTAACTAAGCTTACTCCAGCACGGGTCACCGTGCTGTACTGATACGTAAGAATGTACATTTGTTGAGATATATGTAATGTTTTTCTAGTTATACATCATTTATTAAAAGATTTATCTGAGAAGGAGAGGGGGAAGGGGAGAGGGAGAGAAAGGAGGGGGAGGGGCTGATGGTGGAGGACAGACGCTCAAGCAGACCCCCCGCTGAGTGTAGAGCCACACGTGGGGCTCGACCCTGCGACCCGCAGTATCATGACCTGAGTGGAAACCAAGAGCCAGACGCTCAATGGACTGAGCCACCCAGGTGTGCCCCTCGTCACAACTCATTTTGAAGCCACTTCAGCTTGGAGGAGACGCTGTAATAATGGGCCCTGCTCCAGGTATCAGGTCCTGTGCAACCTGGAAAATCTGTCAGTTGTTACAACTGAATTGTAACAATCCCAAATCACTGTGCCCGGTTTAGAGACAGGCAGCAGGAGATACTAATCTTCTCCTTGTCCCCTGCCTGGTAAGGTGTCAGCCCAGGGGTCCTGAGCCTGCTCTGGCCGCCGGCTATCTCCAAACAAAGCTATCCTACCATCGCTGGGCGGGAACTACTTGGACAAGCCACACAGAGATTAAAGTGAAGATTATCTCTGGAACACTTTCTAGAAAGTGATTTCCTACCCACAGAAATAGGAAAAAAAAAATTTGTTTTAAAATTCCCCGTTGCCCGTCAAGTTGCATATGTGAAGTATTTCCCTCCTGTGTTACCCATGACTTCCCTTCCCTCAGCAAGTATTAGTTAACTATTTGCCGTGTGTGGTAGTCATTGTGCGAAGAGCTGGGAGCACCTAGATGAATACACACACCCTGACCTGGGAGAAGCTCCAGCGTTTTTTTGTGTAACTACTGGGTCCAGCTCCCTTTGACGTCCACAGGTAAAGGAGGAGAAATTCACAGAATCTCCAGGGGATCGATTTTACAGTATAGATTGTCTCCATGCATTTACATTCTGTCCCGTGCTTAGGACTCACATACCCATAGAATCTTCTTTTGTTGTATCACACGCTCTTGGGCGTCTGACTCTTGATCTCGGCTCAGCTCGTGATCCCCAGGGTCGTGAGATTGAGCCCCACATCGGGCTCCATGCTCAGTGTGGAGTTTGCTTGTCCCTCTCCCTCTCCTGCTTGCATGTTTTCTCTCTCTCACTCTCAAATAAATAAATAAAATCTTTTTAAAAAATAATCTGGAGCTTATATTCCTTTTGGGGATCAATAATTGGGAAGTATGAAATCATGTGAGTGTTAGCTAAATTCAAGGAGGGAGTTTTAAATGTCTTGTAAAGGCATGAAATTTTTTTTTTCTTTTTTAGGATTGTGTAACTAAACATATTTAAGTGTTGTTGTATACTCTTCTGAGGCCTAAGGTAGCATTTCTCTAAGTACAGTTATCAGGATCGCCAGGGTTGTGGTCTTGGACATCTCAGACATCTTGGACCTACTTCATTAGAATCTTGTCCACCCTTCTCCCTTGAATTTTTAAGATGCGTTGGGGGATACTTAAGCTCAGTAGTACTGGAGGCCCATTTTTCTTGTTGATTTTGTTTGTATTTAAGCAGAAGCAGAAGAAACTCTGGTTTGGGGTAAAAAAGAAATTGTGGAGGGATTCCTGATGCCTTGTGAGCCCGGTAGGAAGCCTGCATAGATCTCTGTAAATTGAGTTGACGCAACGCCTTCTGGCCTGACAACCTTCCTTCTGTCCTTAACAAGCAGGAGTTTCTTCAGTGGCTTTAAGTAGGATCAATCTGGATTCCCCTAACACTGAATTCCAGGCTTGAGGACTCTCACTTCTTAGAGAACCTAATTTCCGAACCAACACGAAAGATGTTCCCTTAAAAATGGTGGGACAGTATTTTTACTTAGTTCCAAAGAGACCCCTTCTTCTGATAAATTCTTGTAATCTACACAAGCTTCTCTTGGGGGAAGCAAGCCAACAGTGTTAACTTTTATTATATGTGTGTTTGCTCTGAGCCAGACCCTCTACTAGATATTTTTTGTTACTGAATTCAACAGGTTTAAGTGAAGGGGTTATTATTTATCCTCAGGTTGACTCGCCCAAAGACATCGAGTCAGAGGAGCTAGGAATCAAACTTTGGTTGGCTGAATTCAAAACCGTATAAATGGAAGACCATGCTTCCCACTCTGAATCACAAAAAAATCTGACAAAGCCACCATCTTTCCAATCTTACAATCCACAGAGTAGCACTGAGTGAAAGGACTTTCTTCATCTGTCCTGAAAACGGGTCATCTCCTTTCTGAATTTAAGTGTTTACCTTAACCAGGAGAATAGAGTACCATTTGCCTGGGGCAATAAGATAGTTGTTCCGTCTTTCCTTGGGCTCTTATAGGATTATAATGAACAAAGGTGATGTTTATGTCAACAACGTTGTTTAGCCAAAAGGTGACAGTGTCAGTGTAAAGGAATGCTTGAGGATAGTTGACTCTAAGAAAGTGACGAGACATTTATGAACTAAAACTGGAGACTCAAAATTAAGAATGCCTCTGTAACTGTAACTTTAGCACATTTGCCTGAATGTTATAATGTATTCACTGTAAAGTCTAGAAGCCTTATAAATATATGACTGGCAGTCGCCTCAGGCAGAAATCTTTTACTGATGCAATGAGATAAAAGTAATTAAGCTACATGTAGACTGATGGGTAATTAAATCCATGTGAAGCATTTTGTAACTAATTGCTATGTTCTAATCACAGATTGCTTTCTATTTGTCAAGGTAAGTGTATATAATTACACAGTCCTTATTTTCTTTAATCTGAAATCATCCCAGTTGGGTGAATATTTTTAAGCACTCTGAGTCTTAGAATATTTGGTACATTTCTTGCATAAAGGTAATTTGCATATTTTATCATTTGAGGGCCTTTTATGGTAAAATAGCTTTTAGTGTCACAGCAATTCTGCGGTCAATAACAATTTCTACAATCTAGGTTCATTGTTCAATTTTTAATTTTTTTTTTTAATAGTAAGGCCGGTTTGTTATTTACTGAATGCCAGGAATGTTCAGAGCATTATATGGACTGTGGTACTAATCACAGTAGCTTGAAAAGACCAAAGATCAGTCAGTAGATTTAAAATAGAATATCTCAAATGACTCCGGTAAAATAAATGAATAGCTTTGGGGGTGGGAGAGTCTCTGTGTGGGAGAGCAGCACTGGCAAGATACAGTAACTACTTGGCACATCATAGCAGGTATCAATCACTAGGCCGTTTCTGGAAAGAGGTCTGGAGGGGATTTCGTCTCCTGGTGGGAGCAGAATTTTAGATGTGGACACCCACTCAAAGCTTGGTTTTTTGTTTTGTTTTGTTTTTGTTAATACAAGTTGCCTCTGCTGCTGAGGCTAGACGCTGTGCTTCTGGGATGCAGGCCCGGGCCTTCTTCATCTTTGTGTTCGAAGCATGGTGCCTGGCCAGCGGATCTCCCTCGGTTACTGTTTGTGGAATTACTACTGTGAGGAATATGTTGACTGAGAGGGAATCCACGATCACTTTCTGAAGATTGGATCTGCTTGGATAGATCTGCTTGGATAGATCTTTAGGCATATTATAAAGCACTGCATTTAAAAAAATCTATATTTAATTCACTTTTTGTACATGCTTTTTATTAGATGAACTGTGTAACATCTTTTTTAAAAATTGCTAATGACTTTTAATAGCCTTATAATTTGTAATGAATATTCTTTAACTTTAGTCTTCTCCAAGTGATAACTATCATGAGAAGTATGGTTTCCTAAGGCAACATCGCAATATATTTGTTAGGGGGCCAGACGCTTCCCCCCTTACTCTTCCCACTGTCTCTCCTCCAGCTGTTAAAGCTGCCCCATCTGGGTGCAGAGCTGGGGGTCTTTAGGCCACATTCCAGACCTGCTTTCCCGCCCTCTGACCTGGAAGAGCTTGTTGACAACCTGCCAGCAATTTCTTTCTCAGATATAAATGCTGTGTTTGATTCCTTTCCACCACTGTACTGCATCCCATAATTTCTTTTTGTATTAGTGTATATAACAATAAATATAGGTGTGATATATTTTATCTTCATTATGTCTGAGTTTAATACCTCGAGTATAGAATATTCTTTGCCATTGCTAAGGCTTCTCATAGATATTGGCTCTGGTCCTGGTAACCACTTCCTTGTCTTGATGTTCTTCCTTTTTTTATTTACTTTTTTTTATTTTTTAAAGATTTTATTTATTTATCTGACAGAGAGATCACAAGTAGGCAGAGAGGCAGGCAGAGAGAGAGGGGGAAGCAGGCTCCCCAATGATCAGAGAGTCTGATGCGGTGCTCGATCCCAGGACCCTGAGATCATGACCTGAGCCGAAGGCAGAGGCTTTAACCCACTGAGCCACCCAGGTGTCCCTTGGTGTTCTTTCTTTTTAACTTTTACTTTGAAATACATCCAGGTTTACAATAATGTTGCAAAAATAGTACAGAGAGTTAGCATTTACCCTCATCCACCCTGCTCAAAAGTGAATTATCTTCCATGACCCTAGTACAGTGATCAATACCAGAAAACTAACATTGATCTAGTACTGCTATGTAATCCGCAGATGCTATTCAAATGACCCCCATTGTCCCACAAAGTTCCTTTTTCTGGCCCAGCATCCAGTTGAAGAAGCCATCTGACATGTAGTCATTATGTCCCCCCAGTCTCTTAACCCCCCATCTGGGGCAGTATCTTGTCCTTCCTTGTCTTGCGTAACGTTGATGTTTTTGAAGGGTGTGTACTGGCCATTTATTTTATAGAACCTCTCTCAGATGGGTTTGTGTGATGCTTTTGCATGATTAAATTCAGATCATGTATTTTGGGCAGGAATACAGCTAAAGTGATGTTGGGCACTCTTCAGGTCATCCAGGTACCTGATGTTGAAATGGCTCACTACAGGGGGTGGTTCATTTTTATCATTCAATCAAGATGGTGTCCTCAGGTTTCTCCCTTATGAAGTTCATTATTTTTCTCAATAAGTACCTTGCAGGAATAAACTTCAAGATGATGCAATTACCTTGTTTGTCTTCAACTCCTGCCCACCGACTTTAGCATGCATTGGTGATTCTTACCTCCAACGATTATTACCATGGCGTTTGCAAATGGGGATTTTTCTATCTCTCCTCTTATATTTAGCAATTGTAATTATATTATCAGGAATATCTTTGCTTTTTCCCTTTATTTATTTTATTTTGTGCTTCAAATTTCATTAGTGTCATGATTTATATTGTTGCTCAGATTGTCCCAGATGGGCCATTTGGCAGTGTCTCGGACACCGTTCTGTTGCAGGAGACGCATCAGTGAACCAAACAGATGAAAATCTCGGTCTTGTAGCTTTCATTTTAGTTAGGGGTGGGGTGGAGAGACAATATGCAATAAACATAATTAGAAATAAATTATATAGTATATTAGAATGAGAAACTTCTCTCCATTTTTCCTTCTGCTGGGTCCCCCTTCCTTCTATATTCACTGAGTAATTTCCTCTCCATGGATTCTGTGGGACATCTTAAAAATAAACAATGAATGAAAGAGACCCTCTGGGACCTCACCTTCATCCATCACCAGCTGAAGTCACATGAAATAACACAAATGAATGAGGGAATTTCCAATTGAGAATGCAAAATGTTTTTTCACAAGGGTTTTGTAGAATATTTAAGTGAATTCAGGTTTGAAGTATCAAAATGGGCTTCCCTGGAAGAGATTTGTCAGACTTGATAGAGGTAAATTAACGCATTTTAAAAACTTAACCAACATACTTATAAAAAAATAACAGTAATTTGGTGTAATGGGCTGAGTTTGGGCCAGTGTAATTACCGCAAATACTCTGTTTTCTTCTTAAATCATTTCTCCATGGTTAGACAATAATGCCACAGTAATAGGTTGGTTGCAGGAATGGAGGGAAAGGTGGGGAGTTTCCTTGTAACAGTTTCATGGAGGGCTACTGGGGGTAGTAAACATTAGTTTTCATTAAGTTAGTATGAGTGGTTTGGTGACGATATTTCCTTTTTTCTCAGAGAAGAAGAGTTGTGTAAATCAGACTTGGAAATTGGGAGCTTTTAAAAATTTCCTATTCAACTGATTAACTGATTAACTTCCTGATTAACAATGTACGATTCACATATCTTACCCATTTCTATGTTTGTTTTCTCATTGTGAAGTTATAAGATAAATAATGGTTTACAATCAGAGGCAGTTTGTAGATCTTTGAATATCTCATGCTTGGAAATGCTATTTACAGCAAAAACTACATTACTAGATATATATTTCGGTAGTGAGACACTCCACACCCAGTGTGGAGCTCAGTGAGGAGCTTGAACTCACGACCCTGCGATCAAGACCTGAGTTGGACACCTAACCCATGGAGCTGCCCAGATGTTGCTGAGTAGAATTTTAAATAGATTAATGATCTTGGTATATTTTTGAATATTGTGAACTATATAAAATGTGCAAGTCCAAGATGACTTAAACATGATAACACAAAATGGTAGAATTATAGAACTGAGAGTGTCTTAGTGTCATTTCTTATTTACTAACTTCAGTATTTTGCAGTTTTCTTAAGCTACAGCAAGACAATCAAGTAGAGAGAAACAAGCATAAGTAAGTGAAGTATAAAATATATAAGGTACAATATCTTATACCTATCAGGCTATTTAACTAAAGAGTTTTTAGTTTTTTCTTGATTATTTAGGAGAAAGTATAATTTATTAATAAGTCGAAGTTCATATTAATTCTTTCAGTTTTTCATTGCAAATAGTTCTTTAGGCTATATAACAGTGCTATCCAATAAAAATATAATGTGAACCATGTAAATAATCTAAACTGTCTAGCTAGCCATGTTAAGAAAAGTCACGAGATACAGGTTAAATTTATTTTAGAAGATCTCTTAATTAACCCAGTGTATTCATATGTAATCATTTCAACTTATAATCAGTATAAACATTCTTAATATTTAAATTCTTTTTTCATACCTTCAGCATTTGTACACGTACAGCACAGGTCAGTCTGCACTAATTGTATTTTAAGTGCTCCTTAGCCACACATGGCTGATGGCTACCATATTGGATAGCTCAGGCTGATACTCTTAATGCGTCTCATTATTTATTTATGCATTGTTTTGGTTTTCTTCCGTCATTTCTTATTTTTAATGCTACTAAAGCTTTCTTTCTTTTGCGATTTTCGTTGGTACTCGTCACATTGCCATAATTAAAGTTGTATAGAGGTTGTCTTTGATTCACTGAATTGGCATTATGTTCGAGTTCCTTCCTTGGTAGTTAAGATATTAATGCTTTTCCCTGCTCTGCTACTGGTTTTATATAACTTTGGGTAAGTCCATTTAATCTTTCTGATCTTCAGAGTCTCTGTTTATAAAATGAGGTGGATAAAGTCTTGCATTTTCTAACTGGACAAATGTGATTTTTACAATTACCTTTGTGTTTGTTACTCAAATACATTGATTAATTATCCTAATATGCATTGTGTTAGGCATAGTACCCAAAGCAAAAAAAAATCTAGTGGAATCTGTTTTCAGTGAATCATGGTGAGTGGCCAGTTGGTAGATCAGGAAGAGAGAGAAAAGTGATCTTAATTCACTCTCAAGGATAGAATTATTAAAGTCTTACATCATATCTGGAGACAGATTAGGGAGCCCTGAATTGGAATAATTGGGGCAAGGAAGAAGATGAGGTCATTGGAGTATTGGATTGTTGTTCTCCTCAGTGTCACCAAACAACTGTATTTTATCTTTCTTTGAAAAGTGGAGAAATAAGAAATTACCATTTTTACCCCTGCAAGGTAGTTATTTTTCAGTGGCATTCACATTTTCCCCTTAGGCTAGAGGAGAGTTAACATTCTATTTTTAAATACTGAATATTAGCTATCTAGAGTAGCCTCAGATAGCAGAATTTAATAAAGGTCATTGCACTTAATTATACTTATAGAACCACTTAAAGCACACTGACTTTGTTGGTTGATTTAACTTCTTTTCAAGTGTTTTATGAAACAGAAAAAAAAGATGGACTTTACCAATATTTACTTAATCACAAGGACTATTACTTGTTCACATTTTAATTATAAAACATTTCCAAAATATGTAAAATTAACACAGTTAGAAGCTAACAATTAAAAAATTATGAATTGTATCAAATTTTAACATTTTATCATATTCAATTCAGACCTTTTTAAAAACTAAAGATGATATTGAAGTCTTCTGTGTGTATCTTTCCATGATTCCATCCATAGTTCATTATGATTCCCACCATTTCTTCTTTCTTCTTTTCCTATCTTCTTCTGGATTGAGTATTATGATCCCATTTTATCTCCACTAATCCCGTGTAAGGCAAACCTCTGTTTGACTGACTCATTGTGGGTTGCTCAAGGGTTCATATATACATATTTGACTTACCACAGTCAGCCTTTAAATAATATGACACTCTTTCCTTATCATATGAGAGCCTTCTAATTATATACATCCATTACCTCCTTCCTTCTCTTTTTTATGTTGTCTTTTTTTTTTTTTTTTTTTGCATATAGACCCCACAATATATTGGTGTTATTTTTACTTTGAGCAGTCAATTATATTTTGAACTGATAAAAAGTGAGAAAAACAGCTTTTCTATATACCCACACGTTTACCAATTTCTGGTACTGTCCTTTCCTTTGTGTATTTTCTGGTGCTCTTCTTTCCATCTGGAATCATTTATTTTCTGCTTAAAGATCCTTTTTTCTTACTCTTTAGGCTAATGGTCTGCTGGTAACGAATTCCCTCAGCTTTGTCTGTAGTCTTTATTATGCCCTCATATTAATAGCTATTTTTTAATTTTCATTGAATACAAAATCCTAGGGTAGTTTTTCAGTGTTTTGTGGATGTCTCTCTTTTGCATTCTGGATTGCACGGTTTCTGACCAAAAGTTTTCTGTACTACGTTTGAGCTTCTGTACAGTGTCTTTCTCACCCCCTTCATCCCCAATAGCTTTAAAAATTTTCTCTTTATTACTCTTTCTCTTTTTTTAAAGCAATTTGTTTATAATGCACTTTGGTGTGCTTTTCTTTATGTCTATTTTACTGAGGTTGATTGAGTTTCTTGAATTTGTGGTTTATACTTCTCACCAAATTTGGAAATAATTGAGCCATTATTTCAGGGAATCTACTTCTGTGTGTGTTATTTGGTTTGGTATTGTTCTCTGTTCATTCTTACTCTCCATTCTTTCTCCCTTTGCTTCATTTTGGGTAGTTTGTGTCACTCGGTTTTCAACTTCATCCCTGGAAGTTACAGTAGGGTCTTTTTCTCATATCTTCTATTTCTTTTCTCATCATGTTCACATTTTCTCAGCATATGGACCACATTTACAATAGCTGTTTTAGCGTCCTTGTCTGCTAATTTCATCATCTCTGTAATTTATGACTCTGTTCCTATTGATTGGTGTTTCTCCTGATTATAAATGTAGTCAGTGTTTTCTTTCCTGTCTGCATGCCTGATAATTTTTGTTTGGATGCTGGGCATTTTAAATTTCATGTTGTCAAACAATAGATTTTGTTGTTTTCCATTGAAGAGTTTTGGACTCTGTTCTTTCACAGAATTCAGTTATTTGAAATTACTTTAATTTTGGGGGGCTTTGTTTTAAGGTCTGTTAGTATAGGTCCAGAGCAGGTTCTAGTTGAACACAAATTTTTACCAAGCATTAAGGCAAAATAGCATTCTAAGGACTCTATCCATTCAGTCACGTATTCTAAGATCTTTTTGTTGACTTCTAGGAACACAAATCATTCCTGGTCCTGCATGACTCCTTACTTGTGTGGCCCACTGTTTTGCTCTGATTCTTTTGCCAGCCTTGGGATTTAGTTTCCTCTCATACACGTCCAGATATTACTCAGCCGAGAACTTGAGGGGAGCCCTCACCTGATCTTTGGAGCTCCATCTCTGTACAACTCTTTCGTCTATAATATTTAACCCTGTGTAGCGTAGCTTTCTGAGTTTCAGTCTCTTTCTTCTCAACTCAGCAAGATTGTTGGGCTCTGTTTGCTTTCCCCTTTCCTGCACTGTGGCCTAGAAAATGCCTTTAGATAGTAAGATGGGTAATTATAGGATTCTCCTTGTCTGCTTCTTTCAAAAATCATAGTCCCTCACTGCCCGTTATTACTCATCTGGTGATTGTTGTTTCATACACGTTACCACTTTTTCTATTTGTTTATAGCATTGAGGCAATTCCTGTAACAGTTAATTCTTTGTGTGTGGAAATGGGAGTCCTCACGGTATTTCCTTTTTTTTTTTTTTTAATTTTTATTTTTTATAAACAAATTTTTATCCCCAGGGGTACATGTCTGTGAATCGCCAGGTTTACACACTTCACAGCACTAACCACAGCACATACCCTCCCCAATGTCCATTACCCCACCCACCTTTCCCGACTCCCTCCCCCCAGCAACCCTCAGTTTGTTTTGTGAGATTAAGAGTCACTTATGGTTTGTCTCCCTCCCAATCCCATATTGTTTCTTTTCTTCTTTTTCTGCCCCCCCTAGTCCCCCATGTTGCATCTCCACTTCCTCATATCAGGGAGATCATATGATAGTTGTCTTTCTCTGATTGACTTATTTCACTAAGCATGATACCCTCTAGTTCCGTCCACGTCGTTGCGAATGGCAAGATTTCATTTCTTTTGATGGCTGCATAGTATTCCATCGTGTATATATACCACATCTTCTTTATCCATTCATCTGTTGATGGACATCTAGGCTCTTTCCATAGTTTGGCTATTGTAGACATTGCTGCTATAAACAGTCGGGTGCACGTGCCCCTTTGGATCACTACGTTTGTATCTTT